>QEPC01011712.1:4549333-4617975 GCA_003113815.1 Sphenodon punctatus
GGGGGCAGGCTGAGGGGGCAGGGGGGAAGGGGCAGGCTGGGGGGCAGGAGAGAAGGGGGCACGGGGGCAGGCGGGGGGCACACACCACTAACCTGAGGCTGGGCCCGGGGGTCCCCATTGCACAGCAGTGGCATTGCTCCTCCAGGAACTCGCACGCTGCCTCCCTGCGTCCGCAAACCCAGTTCCTGCAGAGCCTGCACTGGGACTGAGTTTGCGGGTGCACCGGGAGGCAGCGCGAGTCCCTGGAGCAACGCTGCCGCGGAGAGTCTGTGCGCAGTTGGGTTTTTTAAAAAAACTGCCCGTGTCACGTCCTAGCCCCGCCGGGGAGGGAGAGGAGGCGAGCTGTAGCGCTGCACTGCTTTCCCTCCTCAGGGGCAGGACGCGGCGCCGGCAATATAAAAGGAAAAAAAAGTTTCCTTACCACCTGCCGCTCGCTTCCCCCCCTCTGCAGCTCCTAGAGTGGCGAGGCGAGCCACTCACCTCGCCACTCTAGGAGCTGAAGAGGGGGGGAAGCGGCAGGCAGCAACTGCAAGGGTGGCCGGCAGTGGTGGGTGGGCCCCCTTGCTGCGAGACCATGATGCTCCGGCCGGCCGTGGGTCCCCACAGGCACGGACCCTGGTGCAACTGAGCCCCCCCGCACCACGGTAGCTACGCCCTGGGAAGCATGAAGTAACTGGCCAGCAAATGTGTCTGTCAGTCTTTTGGGTTGCTCTCCATCCTCCCTCTTACAGTCTCTCTCCGCCTGCCATGCCAGGTGCCTGCCTCTGACTGGCACTGCATGTGCTATTTATCTGAATAATGGTCTTCAAGGGGGCAACTTCAATTGCTTATAAAATTGGGTCCCTTTATCAAATTGTCCTGTAGTTTTGTAGAGATGACAGAGAAGGTATGTGATACGTTCCTGCCAAATATCTTGTAAACACTTCAGGATGGAATATACAAATATCACAGCTGGAAATGTCTTTTCAAGTGAATGTCTTCTACCATCAGGACCCTTCATCCAATCTTTCTGAGAATTGGCGGGTGTATTAAGCTTGTGGAGGGACATAATATTCACAAGTTTCATGTGAATTGGAAGGATGTTAAAGAAGGTGTAGCTATAAATGTGTATGAAGCTTTTCTTAAAATCACATCATTCAATTGCATCTGAAATCTGTTCCCTTTATTGAACCATTTCAGAAATTGGTACACATAATGCCCTCTATTGGGGCTACAAGCATCCCAAGTTTCATCACAATCGAGTAAGTAACAAAAATGTTAAAGCCAGAAATACATCTTTCAGCATTTTCCCTTTATTCCAAAAACAAAATGTCATTTTCATTTCTATTTTCGTTATTATTTTTGTCATTTTCGTTATTGCAGTAACGATAATGAAAATGACAATTTTCGTTATTGTTATTGTAATAATGAGGAAACGACATGCACACCCCTACTGGTCCCCCAGACAGCTATCGCTCTATCTCTGACCCTTTTTATGAGGTGTTATTGAACAGGTGGTTGCCCAACAGCTCTAGACTCATCTTGGCACACTTAGTTTCCTGAACCTTTTTCATCCTGGGTATGGCATGGAGACTGCGCTTGTGGCCTTGATTGACACAAGTAATCGTCCCCTGTTGATCTTGTTAGATCTTTCAGTGGCCTTTGACAGAGTTGATTTTGGGGTGTTGTTGACATGACTGCAGGGCCTGCTGGGGACTTGCAGGACTGACGTGATTCTTGGTGTTACAGTACCAGCAGGGCCTGCCGGGGACGTGGTGGGGACCAGCGGGACTAGCGTGATTCTTGGTATTACAGTACAACCAGGATCAAAATATATACCCAGTAGGGGTGGGAAGTTCTGATACTGATTAATCCATAACTGTACATAATTAGCAGTTACAAATGTATCCGTACTGAACCACAACTGTGGCAAAGACGCCCGTTGTGGTTCAGTTTAAAATCTTTAAATAATAATAAAAAAATTTTAAAAAACTCTGCATGCAGAAAATGGCCACTGGCCCATTCTGCGCATCTGCGCCCTTTTCCAAAATGGTGGCAGCAGCATCGCCAGCATTTTGGAAAAGGGCAGCCAGTCCGCGCACGAGCAAAATGGCCACTACGCATGTGCCGATTGGCTGCCCTTTTCCAAAATAACAGCGATGCTACCACTGCCATTTTATAATTGGGTGTGCATCCACAGAATGGTCCAGCAGCCATTTTGCACGTGCAAAGTTATTTTTCAATTTTTTATTAGATTTTTATTTTAAAATGTATTTAAATATGGATCCATAAATACAAATCCTTATTAAATCGACACATTTACAGATACGAAACACAACGGAACCATATCCATAATTTTTGCCAGAGAACCACCCCTAACATCCAGTCAAAATGTATACCTGCTTACCTCTCAGCCTCAAAATCTCACTTGCTCTTTAGTATTCCTTGTAAACTACAACATTTCTAATCTGAGGAGCCATTTTCTTAAAATTCTAACACTTCTTGGGCACGAATGTTTCTATCATCTTCTTTACCTTTATTTCTACTGCCTCAGGAACACTAGCCACAAGTCCCTCTCCCCCTCTGTTCAAGCTCGTCTCACCAATGGTCTCTCTGATATCTCCGCCTGGATGTCTCAGCGCCAACTCAAACTGAACATGGCGAAAACTGAACTCATCTTCCCTCCCAGTCCTTCCTCTCCCTCTTCCCTGCCAATTACCATTGACGGGGTCTCCATCCTCCCTGTCCCCCAAGCCCGCAGCTTGAGCTTCATCTTCGACTCGCACCTCACCTTCAAACCCTATATTGACTCCGTTGCCAAATCCTGCCGCTTCTCCCTCCACAACATTGCCAAACCGCCCTTTTCTGTCTGTCTCCTCTGCCAAAACTCTCATCCCCACCCTAGTCATCTCACGCCTCGACTATTGTAACCTTCTCCTCGCTGGCCTTCCCCGCTCTCACCTTTCTTCCCTTATCTCTGTTCCAAACTCTGATGCCAGGATCATCCACCTAGCCCGTCACTTTCACCACGTGCAGCCTCTCCTCTCCTCTCCCCACTGGCTCCCTCTTGCTGAGTGCATTCTGCACAAGCTCCTTGTATTCACCTACAAAGCCCTTCACAATCTCGCTCCCCCCGACCTCTCTGCCCTGATCTCCCTCTGAACCCCTGATCGAGCAGTCCGCTCCTCTTCCATCCCCTCCCTCACCCTCCCACGCCTCCCCTGATCCCCCAACCGCCTTCATCCCTTCTCCCTCGCTGCCCCGCATGCCTGGAACTCCCTCCCTGCCCTCGTCCGCCTGGCTCCCACCCTCCACACCTTCAGGTCCCTCCTCAAAACCCACCTCTTCCGCTCCGCCCTTCCTAACTCCTGCTAACCATCCCCACTTGCTATCTGTAAACTCCCAACTTACTGCAATTCTTGCATCCTCATGAATGTCGCATCCCTTGTCTCTCCCTCTGTCTTTAGATTGTAAGCCCTCGGGCAGGGACCCTGTCTATCTTATTTTTTGTAAAGCGCCAGGTACATTGCTGGCGCTATATAAATGCTTATAATAATAATAATAATAATAATTATGAAACTGTTCCTGCCCATTTAGTTAACCCAGCAGTTTTGCTGCCACTTTGCTCAGGCCTGCTGCAAGACCATACTTACACCAAGCACACAGGCTACGGCCCTGTTTACATGAGACGGTACCACTCAGATCTGCGTGGGCACGAGTGGGACCGTCTCATGTAAATCCCGCAGCCGGTGAGTGGCGGTGCGCGCTCCCGCAAAACACGCATCAACACCACCCCGACGCATGGAGCAACCGGAGAAAATGAAGCTTGCTCCTCGCGTGGGGAGGTGGGGGTTCACCCGTGTACACCGGCACCCGTGCCCCACCCACGTTGCAGTACGCACATCCAAGCCCCGCACAGCCACGGCCCATGTAAAAAGGCCCTATGGATTACCTAGCTAAATTCAAGTTAAAAATTAAGGATTTACATCACCAAAATCAGATTTTCAAAAAAATCTCAGCAACAGTTTTACAAATACCTAGCACCAGAAACCGGAGAGAGATTTTCAAAAGAGTTCAGCTCCTACTTTGCCACCAAAACCAGGAGTAGATCATAAAAAATGCTAAGTTCTCATCAGCTTTTGCTGTATCCCTATGATACAAGGTAGTAACTACAAGTGTGGGAGTTTTAAAACAATGCAAAGTTAATGAAAACCGTAATTCTTACTTAGCTCTGATATTGGTCTCTAAAGCTGTCACCATTTGCAGTAGATTATAAGAAAAGTGTCATTGAACTGTATCCCTTGTTAATATGTCATAAGTGAAAGGACAATGAGAACCCCTTTAAATTCCAAAAAACTATTCAAGTTTAATAATTTTAATAATTTCAAATTAAATTATGGATTTATGTTAAAATGCCTAAAATTATTGAGGACCCTACAAAGTGAGGCAGAGCAGAAATCATTAGAATGACATTCCTCTCCTGATGTATTGCAAGTTTGATGAGCACTGGCCCCCAGTTATGGAAGCGAACCCTATTAAAATAATCATTTTTAATAACTTTTTAAATGGTTACCATTTCACCATTCAACTAATTAAAATGCTGGGAAGCTGCTCAGCCTGGTCAATAAAGAAGCTTTGAGTCTGGCAAAGCTTTCTCAACTCCCCACACCTCTAGGGGTAATTGAAATGGAAGGTTAAAGCTTTGAGGCTGAAGCATGTATAGCTCACGCAGCATAGATCTCAAGTTATTCAGTGTAAAGGCTGTAAGAATGTAGGACAAATCAAAAGGGCAGTACTGTCACCTTTTCATTTCTTGGACAGAGTTCTTTGCAGCGCTAGCACGCTTTGAACCGAAGAATAAAAAAGAATGGATTCCTACTTTAAACCCTTTCCTACATGTTGGTAACAAAACCTCCTTACAAACTTGCCTACTATCCTCCAAAGTCTGTTTATACTAAACAAGTAATGTTTTTCATTGTACGAGCTCGCTATTTGAGGACAAACTGCAATTCCATGCTATTTGAAGGCTCGAACATTTACAGTTAAAGCGTTCTTTTGTAAATGAATAATGTGTATGTTATAAAGCTAGTTGTAAAATTAGCAATAAAACTAACAGTAGCTAATAAATGATAGTTAATATAGTACTAAAGTAGTAAATACATTTTGAAGCCTGCTGGTTTGCTGGAGTAAATAGTCCAGAACAAATGAATCATGTAATCTTTACTGCTGTTCTAAAGGTATTTACTAGACAGAAAAAAAAACAAGTCAAGAGAAACCTGCATCTCTTGGAATATTTGTAATAATCAGTCCTATTTTTCACTTCTTAAATTTATACCAAAAAATCTGTTTGTTTGTTAATATAGTACACTACCCAACTGGACATATCAAGTCAATGAATGATAGTTTGTGTGCAGGGACTAGACAGGCGGATGTAAGCCATAGAGGCCTTAACAATTCAGTGAAAGAATGGCATTGCAGTTGTGAAGAACATAACTCTATATTGCAATGCAAATGAACATGAATGAAGATAACAGCGTTGCCTAGACGACACTATGAAACATGGGAACGTATTCTTGCGTGCATTGCTGTGTGCACAAAAACGTCTTAGGTCTTACCTGTGGTGTGTCATCTCTGTATGCAACTCCTGCATTGCATGCTACGGGAGAGCAGCGTTGGAATATCCTTAGCACTTAGCAAGCTCACGACTGCTGCTGCTGATCAGCTGTTGAGGAATCACTCTGTTGGTTGCTGCTAGGGATGGGACTTTTAGTACCCGATAATGGCTCTATTGGATTAATCTGATATCTCTATTCTTTTCTCAGTATCTAATCTTTTACACTGTTTTTTTAACTGGATTTTTAACATTGTGGATTTCCCCAATGAAGTCAATGGGAAAAACGGCCATGTTAAAAATTCGATACTGAGAGAACTGAGAACCGATAGGAGAATTGGTAGACCGAGAAAAGATACCAGTAGAAACCGAGATTTTTCCCAAGTCCCACCCTTGCTGCTAAGGGAATAGAAGAGTTTTTTTTCTTACAGCTAGCCGGTCAGCTAAAGAGGCATATGGGTAGGTTTCAAGCACCACAAAAGAACCTCTGCCCCTATGTCCCAGCTCTTGCTCCGGTCAACCAGGAGAAGTTGGAATACTCCAAGACCGCAATGGTGGGAAGGTGAGGGAGCCCGTGTTGCTGTGGCGGGGAGAAATGTAGTAGTCACATATCCTAGGCCACTGGAACTGTTGTGATATCATTGTATGCACGGGCTCAAAAACCAGGCCTAACCCAAACCTGGTCCCCACACAGCTTGGCTCACCCTCTAGGTCTGTTCTTCTCTGGGGTTACCCCCACCCCCAGAGCACTGGGATGGAGCGGACCCCTTCTCTCCAGGGAGGCCAGATTGAGTGGAAGGCTCACAAACCAAACCCGAGTGGGTTTCATGGCTCAGGGAACTGTTGTGAGGCTCTGTGTGTCCAGCTGCTGGTCAAGGAGCTGCTGTGGGACAGGAGACTGTAGAATTGGACCTCTGGTGTGGAACAAAGCAAAGGGAGTTTTGATCTCAGTGGTGGGCTAAGGTAACTGTGTGTTTGCATATGGAATGTTCTCAGCTTACATTATACTTGAATAGTATTTGCTAAAACAGTGGTATTTTGGTTTATTTAATCACTATGTACATACTAGAATTTAGAATTAAAATATTTTTTTTTTCTGTCATGCATGTCTTGCGGGGAGGAAAAAGTAACTGCACACACCTGGATCTTACATGAAAATCAAATTCTGGCAGCACATGACAGACGAGGGAGAGATGCAAACACTTTTCTATTTACAATCAAGGACTATAATTCAAGCAATGATTCTTGGGCAAGCCTAGACAATTCTAGTGAAACTGTAGTTACTCTTTATTTATTTATTTATTTAAATTTATTTTATGCCCTTCCCCAAAGGCTCAGGGCGGGTAACACAATAATAAATAATACTAATATATATAAAAACCTAGTTAGAAAACCCTAGCAACTCCCTATCCCCACCTGCCAAATACTTGGCCAAACAAAAAAGTGTTGCATTGTCTTTTGAAGATGCTTCGGCTTGAACTTTGCTGAACATCCATGGAAAGGGAGTTCCACAACAGTGGGGTAACGACTGAGAGCGTGTATATGTGCAGCATGCTATTCTCACCGTATACTGCAACGACTACGAATCATTTCTATAAACACTACTAAGCGTGCACAGCGCTGAACAGTCACCAAGTTTGGGGGAGCCAGGCCCTTGCCCAGTGGGCCTACCATCTAGGATGGATGAGGATAATGGGAACACAGGGAAAGACGGCCACACACACATTCCCATTTTACAGATGGGGGAACTCAGACTGAGAGGTTGTGACTTGCCCAAGGCCACCCAGTGAGTTCATGGCTGGGGCAGGATTCTAATCCTGGCTTCCCAGGTCCAAGTCTAGCCTCTTATCCACTATGCCACACTGGCTGTCCAGTCAACCCAAGGGGCGGATGGTACCCACAAGAAGGTGCTGTCATCTGACCGCAGGATCCATGATAGAGCATGGGGAGGAGGCAGCCTTTGTTACTACTTCCATACTGGACAACTCTTTTTACCTTGCACCCTGGGATGGAATATACCGCTATCAGACTTACCCAGCCTATGTGAAGCACAGGCCTCAAGCCACTTACTCTGGAATAGCCATGTTGATTTCAATGGAGCATTTCAGTGCTCTACAGTAAGTGCCTTAATAATTGTAGCCTCTGCCTAGAAGAGCTTTGCAAGGAACTAAAAATAAACAATAGTTGTAATCATCTCCCTGTGCAGGTGAATTTTTGAAGTACTGTGGCTATGAATTTGGTGCCTGCTCTGAGCCTTTCCTAGTGATTCATTCCCTGTAAATTGGTGGTTATCAGAGTAGCTTCCCTAATTCCTATATTGTACTAATCTTCTTGTGGATTTTACATTTGATTTTCCTCCATATTCATCCTTCAGGCTTTATTGAATTGAGAATTTTTAAGGGACCCTCCTTTGTGAACTAATTATGACAAATGCTGATACAACATCTGTTGCCTACTTTAAATTACCACCTCATCTGTTGGAATTCGTCTTGAAGGCATTTTCGTAATGTAGGGTTTTTTTGTGAACATTAATACAACCTGTGGGAGATCTGAATAAAAAAGAAAATCCACCAGCCCTGCCAAGAGAATAGCTTATGTGGCAGCTGCTTTTTGTTACCCAGCCTTGTGTAATGATAATACAGCTCACTTCCCGGACTCTTAGCAACAAATATCAAACCAGGTTGCCTCATTTTGTGAAGATGCTTTTCCTGAGAAAAAAGCAGGTAGTAGATGCTTTAATTTGGGTGACGGCTTCCCAAAATGTATGGATTTGTACCCAGATAGCTAACTGAAATTTAAATTCTTCTGAGGGCATTGCATTAAACAGGCCCCTTGCCCTCGAATCCATGAATACGGTCATGCTATCTGGGAATATGACAAGCCAGTTATCCTAATCCAGTCTAGAGCAATCTACAACTAAGCAAGACTTTTCTCCTTTTCCCTTACAGATATTTGCATTCCATCTTTTTCTTTGTTTGCACTGTGGTACATGTCATTCCCAACATGTTTTATCTACCACATTCCATTTGAACATTTCAAACATTTGTTTAGATCCTGCCAAACAATTATACTGTTTTCATAAAATGTTTCTTACAGAACCTCAGACGCTTTGCAAAAAAAAATCTTTATGCTGTAGCTGTTCATCGGTTGAAATTTATCGTGATATAAATGGACGTAATTTGCAGAGCTGTTGGAGAACGTTACCATTTTCTAAGATCACTTTTGATTCTTATTCTTTTAAGCAATTTAGGGAGAAGTTCACTGGGAAGATACAATTCCTATAGCAGAGAGATAATGAGGAACGCATGTAATATTTGCACAGATGGCTCTGATCAAACCAATTCCCCCTCACTTTAATGAACATAATGCTCAGATGAGGGAAAGAGTTCTAAACTATTTGGTGAGGTGTAGGCAGAGCAGATTTGAATTTTGCACTAGCTACAATATGGAAAGTTTTTAGACTTTGATTTTCATGGATTAAATTTCAGAAATGGTGGTAGCCCCTGTGATAACAAGCAGAGGCACGAGAAAGGAGTGCAGTGCTTAGCAGCTAAAGAATCTCATTACTATTTCTCTTGTATAGTCCAACCACAATACAAGCATTGCTGAGGCAGATTTCAAGGTTTGTATTGAAATTTGTATGGCCGTTTGAACTTTTCCAACTTCATGGAGATCACATCTTTTAAAATGATGTTGCCTTTTAATAAACACTTCAAAGCTATTGTAAGCAAACTGCTCTGTACCCTATTAAAATATAGTCACTCTTGGATTTTTTTCCTCAGAAATACCTCAGGAACTTTTTCAGTGCAATGCTGAAGTCTCCATCATCTCCACTACACCTTGATAAAGTGGGACTGACCCTGTCGAAACATACCATCTGCGAGTTCTCGCCCTTCTTCAAAAAAGGGGTCTTTGATTACAGCAGCCATGGGACCGGTTAATTCTTGTGCCAGAACTCTCTGCTGGCGACGAAGAATCCAAAGTGGGGCCTTCCATTTTGTGGTGTCAGAAGAAAATACATATAATCACATCTTGATGCAAAGAGCTTAACCAGAAATATCACCAGATTATATTAAAAAAAGAGAGAGATGCAACAAAGCTAACTTCGTTTCTTAATATTTCTCTCACCTAATGCCTGGAATATAGAAACTTTCCCTGCTATTGGTTGGTCTGGTAATGATGTCCAAGACGTCTATGGAGCAGTTCATCAGGGGAAATGCTTCCTTTTTATTTGCTCAGACAATTTATTGCCATCCTCCAAGAGCATTTCCTGGTTACTTATGGGGATGTAGTCAAGAATGAGAGATTTTCTAGCATTCAGTTTCTAGCCAAGCTGTTTCTTAAGAATTTTTCCTTTTTTTGTTTTCTTTTTGCTTTAGCATATTGTGGCATTCACACTTCAGTGGCATTTATTCATCCTGAGAAACAGAATTCAACTAACTACTTGATTGTAAAGTCATCTTCATAGACTCATAGGACCTGTGTACCACCTAAATTTGAAAGTTTACTAAATACATACCAGAGGATTTTAATTTAAATCCAGTAAAAGTCTTCCATGCTTGATTACGCAGATGCAGAATTGAATCACTTGCCACTAATTAAAAAAGAAAAGGAAGTAATAGCTATTAAAATAAGGTCAGCAGCTTTTCACATTTTCTAATTGGAATGTAACTGAATACTCTGTACCATACAGCGTTCACAGCTAGGCATAAACTGGATGTTAAATGGTCTGCTTGGGGGGGTTTTGTTTATTTTTTTAAAGGATAGTTACCTCAAGGCAGTGCTACATTACCAGAACTTTAGTTGCACAAATTACAATTTACAAGATCTTACTTATTCTACTTAAAAGCTGCTCAGGACTTGTTTAGAGTTGCACATGTATATACAGCATAGCATACATTTTGTATAACTATAGATTTTTTATTTTTTAAAAAAAGGTGAGTGGAATGGGAACATGTACATCCTATATGCAATAAAGCCTGTATAACAGTACATTTGAATGACTTTACTTGTGTACCATAAAACACTCTGTATTGGCCTTGATGAGGACTAAAATTATTAAGTTCATCAAAGCTGACGCCATCACTCAATGTTGATAGCGCATCTATCACTGCAGAGTTTTATCTGAAGGGGAAATCATTTTATGGCTAAAAGAGGCAATTCTTAAATTCTCCTACACCATGTCAACCCCAGGTAGTGTTAGAGACATTTATAGAAAGTACATTTTTTAAAGGTGATTATAAAAGAAACAATGTGAATAATGAACCAAAATTGCATGGTTTGCTTCTGTGGTGCACGCCAAAAGTGATTCTTATTGGGCTAGATCTTAAACTCATACAAATCGATGCCAGGAAGTTATATCCCTTCCCATGGTGTCAATTACCATCCTTCCTCTGAGTCTCTGTACTTATTTTCTGGGACTTACAACACAGGAGAATGCTGGCATGGCCAAACAGTTGATATCAATGGGTTGAGTGACTGTGAAGCTGGACAGTAATGATCACAGAAAAGAAATGGACTTCATGCCACCTCTGAAGAGGATTTGGTCAGGGCCAAAGCTGTCCAAGTGGCCCCATCTGCTATGATGTTATGCAGAGGTCATCTCAGGTAGTATCCTGGAGTGGGCCAAGGTGACAGCCAATTGTGAAGACTACATACTGGTCTTTGAGTGCGTCTAACATATTGGCATAGTAGTTTACAAGAGGGTTATTGCCAGCCACCAGCTTTAAGGGATGGCCCTTTTGTACTGTCCAGGACCCAGTGGCACAAAGGGGCTGGAGTGTAGGCCTTTACCATACAGGACAGTTGAACTGTGATTCATGGCTTCCGTTACCAAGTACAAGAAGTATGGCCCAGATCCAAGAAACCATCTAAGTCCATTAGCCCTCCCAATGGAGTCACAGGTTGAAAGTTAAGCAATAGTATGACTATGTAGTTCAGTGTTCTGTTGCATCCAGACCTAGTTGGTCAATTGTCCAGGCAGTGTAATAAAGGAACAGTAACACTCTTCTTTCTTTCTTTTTTTAAATCACAAAACATCTTAGTTATTGCTCCCAAATATTTTTTAAACCTACAACATTATTGGTATGATCTTTTGTTATGGTAGTCAGAGGTAAAAGATTTCTCTGGAATTGCTTGAATTTTGTTAATTTACTGTAATTGCTTTGAGTGCCTGTTAATAGTGAGGACTGCAAGAAATGGTCTTGTGAGATGACCTTGATGTGGAATGGTCCTTGATGTGGAATCCAGGACAACAACCTCATGATCTACAACATGCTGCTTCAGAATCACGGGAAGCTATAGCTGTATGTATAGCAACTACTTTGTACGCTAATGTAATAGCTAAACTTGTCAGTAGTCAAAAGGAGTAGTCTTCACGTTAGTGGATTTTAAATGCACACATTAGCATTTGTTCACCATTAAAAGACCTTTTTACTTTTGAAAGCTCTTGTCTATGTTAATGTAGCAAAAACTCCGTGACTTTCTGGTTTTTTTCACATCTCTGCCTCAAAATTCTCATTAAAAAAATATTGAGACCAAATCATAGTTCTGATCATTATCTACTGTAAATAGTCATCTGTGTAACTTCTAAATTAGGGTGACATTTTCAAATCAAAAGCTTTTGATTAGTATTTCTGCTTTTCCATTGTACACATTTAAAACTGTGGATCAGATCCTAGACTGCTATAAATAAGTATTTTTCTATCAACTTTGCTTAAGGAACTGTTGGGAGAAAATGTTGTCCCTAAATTATCTGTGTAAAGGATATCTCCTGTCCGGCTTTCTCTTTCTCTCCACTCCCATAGATTCTTTGTTTATGCTTCTTATACCGTTTAACTAAACTAAACACATGCACCCGCAATTATTCAGCTTAATGCATATTTTTCTTTCTCTCCATATGTTCCCCTCCCCATGTCCATTCTAGATTGTAAGCCCCTCGGAGCAGGGACCTGTTTCTCATTGCAACTGCTCAGCACCAAGCACATTGCTGGCCCTATGTAAATTAATAATATAAAGACATTTTGGATTGTCACCACCCACCCACTCCTTGTCATCTTGAGATAAAGCTTTGTGTGGAGAGAAATGTGTGATGCTATAAAAACTGCCATACTGGGTCGGACTAATGGTCCATTCTGTCTCCAACAGTGACCTGCACCAGCTACCTCAGAGGAGGTGTATAAAGAACAAGGCATTCATGAAATGATTTCTTCGAACGCTCTGGGAGATAGGGATAGTACTCTGTAATCAGTTAGGAAAAAGAAAATTCTTCTTTGTTATCCTCTTATCCAGTTCCACTAGAGTTAGATCTGGTGCCCAACTAGCACCTAACTCAGATCATAGCAAGCACTTTTCTTTTAATTTTCCCACTCCCTTAGGGCCTATGTATAGTTCTGCCTCAGCCTTCCCCTTCAGTTCACTTCTTTCTTGCTCTTGCAGAGCTCTGTAGCAGGAGAGACGACCTTGGGTGGAATCCTTTGCAAAAGGCTTTCAGCGCCACACCCTCCATGCGGTGAAGATCCCGGATACCGGTGCCCATTCTGCCTAGGCGCCAAGCACAACACCACAGTGTGTTCAGTTTGTGGGGGGGGTTCAGATCCTGCGCCAGGAAAAACAGCCTACCGGCTGGCAGAGCCTCTTACCATCAAGGCCGTATATGCTCACGAGCAGGTCCTGACACAGTCACAACTAGAGGCTCGCTGAGAGTGGCCCTGTCAGTCTCCTGTTCTGACCTGTGCCCCCGACAGGAGATGCCATTGGACCCAGATCACCAAAGCACTTCAGTGCCAAAGGGGTCGAAGCCGGCCCGTGTACCAGAGGGCCTAAGCACACCCGATACCTTGCCAAACTGGGAACGTCTATTCCCAGACCAGGGTAGGTCACTGGTGCAAACTCCTCTGTGCTGGAAGCTGGACCAGCATGTGAGAAAAGTCAACATGAGAGAATTTGACACCAGAGTTCTCCCCTGCTGAGTTGCTGGTCCAGGAGGGTCGCATCGGGGCCGCGATGCCTCATGGTTCCAAAGACTTTCCAAACTCAGAGTAGCTGCTCCTTGGCTCCAACGTGCAGGAGGTGCTTACTCGGTTGGAGTACCTCCTTACCCTACTCATAGAGCTCTCTGTAGTGTGGGTGCTGGACCCACACCCGCCAGCATCGACCCCCATCGGTACTGAGGCAGCCATTGGCACAGTTCTTGGCACCAGCAAGCCTTGGCCTCTCAGGCCCTGTGGCACTGGGATCATTGGCACCGTGGGCTCCAGTGATTCGGAAGTCCGCATAATATATGGAGCTTCATTTGGGCTTACCTTCTCCTGGACCAGGACCAGGGGATGCCTCCCTTGGTGCCAGATGCTGTTGGCACCATGCCATCTGGTGCACTGGAGGCTTTCTTAGAGCAGGACTTGATTGTACTCAGGGATCCCTGCCAGGAAGGGGCTTCTCCAGCACAGGAGCTGGAACATTCACTGCTCTCACCTCCAACACCGGACCTCCTGGTGCAGATGGCAACCGTAGAAGGTGTGTCTTTGGGTAACCCTAATACCAAGGAGCTGTGCCATCGGTTTGACACATGGGCGATGGAACAGTGGGACAGGAGTCTGCCACAATGCCCTGAGTTGATCCAAAGACCCTGTGATTGAACTTAGTTCCCAGGGTAGGGCATGAGTTCGGGGTGACCCATCAGCCCCACTGTGACAGAGAAGGCAAAGGGAGGTAAGTCCCCCTGATAGAGAGGCGAAGAGGATCAATGCACTGGGGTGTAGGGTGTATTCCACAGCATCCCTTGACATGCAGATGAGAAATTACCTGGGCCCTCATGGCTAAGTTTAGTTATACCCTCTGGAACATGATATAGTAGCTAATACCAGCCCCATTGGAGAGGCATGTTAGAGAGCATCTGGAAGCTGCTGCTAGGGATGGCACCGAGCTCTCTAGCAACCTAAAAAGGTCCTATGATGTGACTGTCTCAGGGGGCCTGATGACTGGCAGCAGATATCACCATTAAGCACCACGCCTGGCTGTGCTCTTCAGAACTCTCTCCTGAGGCCCAGTATGTGGTGGAGAACTTACCATTTGATAAGCAGGGGCTGTGACAGCTCAAGACAAACTAGAATATGGCCAAATCTATGGGGTGGAAGATGGCAGTGGCCATGTCTTCAGCCCAGGTATCGGTGGGATCCTGACTCCAGTGGCAGTTGGGCAGGCCAAACTTCCAGACATCTGCGGCCTGGGATGTTTCCCCCCATTTCCCCATGTGCAGATGAGCTACACAAGAATCCTGCAGTGGTCTGGGTTAGGAGGAAAATCACACCCACAGGGACCTCTCCCATGAAGAAACACTTTGAGTGCTGGATTGCTCCCCTGCAGGACCAACCTTGAGGTCCCTTCCTATCTAATAGGTGGGTCCTGACCCACTATTGCGGATGCCTGTTCTGTCTGGTTTGAGACACAGCTGGTGCACACGAACACCCCAGCAGCTGTAACTGCAGCTGCAGCCCTGCGGGTGGAAATCTGGCAGCTCTGGACAAGGCAATCCTAGAGCCAGGCCCGCAGGACATATGGGACCAAAGGTTTTATTCCTCCTATTTTCTTGTGCCAAAGAAGTTGGAGGGACTCTGGCCTCTTCTTGACTTAAGGGCACTGAATAAATATGTTCAATGTTTGTTTTTATTTATTTTATTTAAAATTTATATCCTGCCCCCAGGGCAGCCCAGGGTGGTGAACAGCATTCATTAAAGCAATATAAAATTTTAAAACAACTTAAAATTGTTGCAAATTCCATATGGTAACCTTGTCTCAAATCATCCCATCTCTCAGAGAAAGGGATATGGTCACTACCCTAATATGAAACATGCCTGCTTTCCTATTATTTATCCTGTGTACTGCAAATGTTTGTTGCACACTAGCAGGGTGAATTCACATGTAACTCTGCTAAACTCAGATGTCCACAGGGCCCCAGAAGCTGTATAAGCATCCCTGGGTCACTACTGTGCGTGAGGAAGGCACTGCAATTTCCAGCCCCGCTTTAAACTCTGAGCCAAAGTTTACATCATATGTACGTGTCAGCTCCGAGTTTAAAGTGGGGCTGGAACTTTGAGTGTCTCTCACACATGCATCATCCAGGGCTGATTATTACACAGCTTCTAGGGCCCCATAGGCATCGGAGTTAGCAGAGTTATGTAGGAGTTCACCCCCAGTGCATGGTGCTGCCTTTCAAGCTGTCTACTTCCACCAGTCTTTCTGAAGTGTCTGACCCTGGTGGCAGCAGCCCTTGCAGAAGGGATTTCTTTGTATACCCATACTTGGACCACTGGCTTTTTAGGATCCAATTTTCTGAGGCCCAGGATTCCCAAATTAAGGATGTGTGTACCTTCCTCTTGAACTTCAGGCTCCACGTTAATTATGGGATGCCCTCCCTGATCCCATAAAGTTTATCCAGGCTCACTTGGATGCCCTAAGGATTAGAGCTTTCACCCCAGATGAGACATCAGGCCATTTGGGAGTATTGCTCTTTGGTCTTGGACACATTGCAGACTTGCATTATATTTTCCAGGTTACTGGAGTGCATGGTGTCTACAACATTTACAACTCCTCTGGCCCGGTTGAGGCTCTGCCTGCTTTAGTGGTGGCTTGACCTTTGACTTTTTCAAGGCTTGTGGAATCCAGGAATGTGGATGGTCAAGACCAATGTGTGCAGAGGGATGCCATTTCAATAGCTGCCACCTTGTTGATTATTACAAATGCTTCTATACTCAGCTGGGGGATGGGGGGATATTTCAGGGTTGTCTCTATAAATGAAACTTGTTCTTCCTAGGACTGTCTTTTACACAAACATTCTGTAGCTAAGGGTGATTCAATTGGCCCTGTGGGCATTTGAACCACATGTGCAGGTTTGCACAGACAACATAGTGGCCAATGTTCTACATGAATGGGCAGGGAGGGATGTATGCCTTCCTTCTGATGCAGGAGGTGCACAGCCTGCGGAAACCATCTCTGCCCAGAAATGTATTTCCAGTAGCTGCCCATGTCGCTGGCTTAAGCAGTTCAGAGGCAGATGGGTTCTAAAGCATTTGTTTTTTCAGGCTTTGGTCCATAAGTGGGGCATGCCAGTGGCAGTTCTGTCTCAGAACACAATGCAAAAGTGCTTTGGTTTTTCTACAGAGCAAGGGAAGGAAGGGGTGGGGGGGAAAATCACTGACAGCCCTAGTGGTTCCTTGGCCAAACAGGACCTTGCTGCCCATTCCACTGGTTCCCCAGATACCCTGCAAGTTGTAGAACAAGGGGAGGGGAAGCTGATACTGGTGGCTCCAGACTGACCATGACAACATTTGTACCCAAAGCTGGGGGAGTTCTCCCAGGGACCTGGCTCTCATAGCCTAGCACAAAGGATGGCTGTAGCACCTGAACTTGTCCTCTCTACACTTAACTGTTTGAAGGCTGCACTGCAGAAACAGGAGCTGTATTGCTCCATGCCATCTTTTTGGCACATAGGTGCGTCTCTCCTAGGGCTTGCTGTGCAGCCAGATGGAAACAGTTTGCAGCCTGGATAAAAACCAGGGGAATCTAGTATATAGTGGCTTCTGTTTCAGACATCTTCAACTATATGGTTCATTTATTGGAGGGAGAGGCAGCAGGCCTCTCCATCAAACTCTATCTAGCCACAACTAATGCCTCTGAGGCACGACAACTTGGGGTGTCTTCTCTCTTTACAAACCCCCCAGTTGCCCATCTTTTTAAGGGGGCAGTCAGGGTTTCCTCCTGCCTGTGTCAGTTTCCAGGATGTGGCCTTACTGTGGCCCTGCCAGCTGCAATGGGGGACCTCTTCAAACAGATGGCCTCCCTCTCTCTGAACTTGCTACCATTAAAGTGTCTTTTTGTTGGCAATCAACTAGGAGAGTGAGAGTCAGGTCTCATCTTTCAGACTGTTGTATATCTCATTCCATAAGGAAGAGGTGGTTCTGAAGCCTTGTTCAGCCTTTCTACCCAAGGTTATGTTGAAATTTAATGAAGGAGAGGTGATTTCGCTGCCTGCCTTTTTCCCTCCACCAGTCCTCAAAAAGGGAGAGGAGGCAGCATTCCATACGTTAGATGTAATAAAGGAGTCCTTTTTTACAGTCATAGGACAAAGCAATTCCCGCTTAAGACAGATACCTTGTCTCATTTGGACCAGGCCATAGGGGCAGGAGTGTCCAAACAGTCCCTCACATAAAGCTATGAGATAGCAGGGCTTCCAGGTCTGGGCCCATTCTACCCAGGCTATGGCCACCTCAATTGCAGCCCTCAGCTTTGTCCTACTGAGGAACATTTGTAATGGAGTTCATCAACTTCTGTTAAGTATTGTGCTATTAGGGCTGAAATGAGAAGCAATTTTTTTTCTCATAAAAATATCACAAGAACTGAGTGTTGTCAGAGCTCGGTACAATCTCAATAAAGAGACAGATATCAGTCTAGAGATTCTCTCAAACCACCATTTATAGTTTACTGTTACCCTTTACTGCAATTTACTGTGTACCACCTTCGTCCCAATAATGCACATGTGCAAATGCAAAGTGCCACTTTGCACATGCACATTAACAGGATGTAAGTGGTAAATGGCAGTAAGCGGTAATGGCAAACATTAAGTGGTATTTTGAGAAAAAATTCTCAACTGAGAAGTATCAAGAATCAGTATTTTTCTTGGTTATCATTCCTCACTTAACCCTAACCTTTTGCCAAGAAAAAAAAAAAGGGACACAAGTTGTCTTGGGGTAGATTTCTACCCCAAGTTGATTTTAGCCTGGGGATTCGAAAGTGTGCAGTTTGTTTATTTTAAACACAGTAGCCACACAATCTATGCCCTGTGCATAAATGCAGAGTCTGTTTTATGAGAAATACCTGTTCCACACATGAAACACTACTTTTTCTTTGCAAAAACATTTATTTAAACTACAGAATATGGTGTTTATGAACTTTATCTATATTTAACCTAATCCAAAATTTAAAGAAAACATTGAAAAACATTGTGAAACCCTGAAAAAATAAAATAAAAGTTGAACAGTACTATGTATAAAATATATTCTTACAGCAAAATGCAAACAATCCAACAGATGGCCCTACAAACATTCCTCACAACTCACCAAGAAGTTTCTTCCTGTGCCATAGTAGGGCCCAACAAGCCTTTCTACAACATGGGCATTTAACTGCCCTTCCCATGGTGCCCCTGGTTGCTTGCCAAGATAAGTGTCCCCTGTGAGTGGGTAGGATGTTTGAGCATCACAGCAGCACCATATTTTGAGGCTGTATTTCCTTGGTATATACTGGTGGAAGGGACAGCATCCTCTGAACCCCACCAACTGTTCACCCACAGTGAGGTCAGTGCCTGGTACGTAGCACTTCTGCAGTTGCTGCTCAAACAAAGTCCAGACATCTCTAAAGGCAGCCATCTTATCAGTTGCCTCTCTCTCCCCTCATGGCTTTATTATTGAATCTTAGGTTTTGTGCAATAACACGGTATGTCTCTAGGCTCATGGTCCCTCTGAAAAAGGGACACCCCCAGCATGTGCTCCACGTTTCCTGGAGTGCTTCATGGTTTGCAGGAAACACCCCACTCAGAATTAGGAGCCCAAGTTAAGCTTTTAGCTCCATGATGTCAAGGGGCTCCCACTCTTTATTTTGACCTGGGTTGAGCTCATTCCATTGCTGGAACACTCGCTGGGCCTCTCTATTGGTTTCCCCCACTATCAGTAACAGTAAAGCTTCATATCTATTATACTTTCTTTGAGTGTGTCCTGCACTGGCCCCGACTGCTCCCTAATTATGACTGCATTGGAGCAGCAGTGGACAGGTTGTGGGTGGGTGGCCCAAATCCTGCCATTCATGTGAGCAGTAGGCTCAGTGCCCCCCCTGGCAGCTGTTCACCAGGCTCTGCAGTGTCTGTTCAGCCAGATGAACCACAGTCAACCAATGGCAATGTCATCTGCCTGAGCTGTTGATGCCTTTCCCCACGGATGGGCACGTCCACACCCGGGGGGGAACCTCCTGGGAGTACCTCTGCAGCTGCTGCCTCAGGCTGCTCTTCCTCAGAGCTTCTGCTGACACTCTCAACTGAGAAAATCTTTGTTCTCCAAGTTGCTCCTACTGCCAGGGACATATTCACTGTGGCTGCCACCTGATGATGCTCCGCCAGTGGATTCCTCACTGAGTGCTGCATCAGCAGCCTCAAAGTCTCCCAAGCACTTGTGATTGTGCTGCCTTGCCATTCCAGACTGAAAACACACAAACAAAAACAGCCTTGATTACTGGGGGTGCACACAGCCATGTGAAAGCCAAACCCTCACTTTCTGGATCAAGCCACCCATACTGAAGCGGATCCCAGAGGGGGACACTCAAATCCACTTCTTGCTGCCGCCTGAAGTTCTGCCACCGGGAGATAGAGCACCCTCTTACTGGGGTCCCATCCGTTTTCTCCCCCACTGGGTTCCATTCAGTCCAAATTCTCCATAGCAGTGTAAACTTCTCTGCCAGCCCCCAGTGCAAACTCTTCCTGCCAGCCCCCCCATTCACCCCTGCCATCCCTCAGTCCCCTCTTGCCAGTGCCCACACTGCACCAAGTCTCCAGGTAGGGAGAATGGGCCAATCTGCCCCTGGACATGAGGATGTGGGGGAAGATCAGATACTTACTGTGGCAGGTTGTTCCATTGGTGCGCTGCAAGGTGATATGTCTGTACAGATGGCTGGATGTGTGCCTGCAGTAAGGTGGTGTTCTCCAGGAGAATCTGTGTCTTAGTGCTGGCTTTCTGCTTCCTGGACTCTACTTTTATAGCAAGGTAGATTTCCATTTCCTGGTTCTCAATGGATAGGGGCTCAAAAGGGGGTTGGTTTCATTTCTCTGCCCAGTTTGTGTGGACAATGAGGGCCCTTCTGGCTGGAGACATGAACCCTGGGGATAAGAGATGAAACCTAGGAGGCCGGTGAGAAAGGAAATTTAACAGATTGAGTGAGCAAATGAAAAATCTTTCATGGCCATTTTCTCTGTTAGACTGTAGTGGAAACCTTGAGAGATGTCTGTGGCAGTGAAGGGGTTAATTTTCATTGCTGCTGCCAGTCTAAAGTGACCTTGACTTCCATGTCCTCTTGCAGTCTGATTTGGTTGCTTTTAAGCTGGGGTAGAAACCCACCCCAATAGGAGAAGTCCATTGTCGCTGGGGTAATTTTTCACCCTAGGCCTTTGTGTGTGTGTATTTTTTGATTATAGGAGACAAACAGTAAGAGGCATCTGGATGAAGTTTGAGTATGTTATGCCCAGAGGTGCTGGTGACAATGTCTTAAAACCCCAAACTTGTAGAGCCACTAACCCTATTTTTCATGTTTTTTCCCACCCAGGGTAGAACAAAAAACACCACCCCAGGACAAAAAGTTAGCGTTAAGCTATAATTTGAGCACCTATTTATAACCACCACACCAAATCTAGAGTGCAGCATTTCATTGTGTCTATCAACTTCACTTAACTGCATTGGTTTCATTTTCCCATGCTTCCCCCAAGACGTTTAGAGTACACCAGAAAGGGAAGTCTTCGATCCAATGTTTCATTGCATCCCTTTCATGGGATCCAAATCCTTACTCAAATTGTGCCACCTGATCAGCATGGTTTGTTTCTATGGTTCAGTTGGCCCATCTGTGCTTTGCAATTACTGGGTCTTCCGCATGAAGATCAACACTCAACCCCCATTGCTTCAGAATAACCTGCCTCAGTTGCTTGCCCTCCATCCTTACTATAGAGAGTCCCTCACAGAGCAACTGCAGGATCACCCCTTTTCGCTTTTTCTTGTCTTTGACTTTGTCAAGTCTAGACATTTGGGAATACACCTTTTCCCAATCATCCAAAACAACCACTCCAAACGGATATGGACCCCCTTTCTCTAGAAATCAAGTCATTAGTTGCCTTGGAGAAGACCCGAACAGGGTCGGCTATGGGGCTGACGGATACTGTATCCGACTGGTCATGGCAAGACAACTCTCTAAGTGGCAGCCCCAGTCTTCCACCAGATCGACCCACCAACCCCACCAGAAAACCCAATATTGGTAGGAGATATACTAGGTTGTGATCCTGGATAGCTCCCACACAATCTGATCCCATTTTGAGCCCGCTCCCCAGTGCTTGAACTTGCATACTTACCTGTGCACACAAGCCCCCAAAACGCCATCTTGGATGGTGTCATGTTGGTATCACCTAGCGTCTAGGGTACAAGTTCAGTAGGAAAGAGAAAAAGCAGCAGGCAGGCAGGCACTCAGACTGAGACCAGACTGTTCACTAAGCAATATGGTGGACTTGTTTATTTTACCTCTGCAGAGGGGCATGGAGCAGACACACAGTTTATATTGTGTGGGCTGGTGTGCCAGGGCAGTCCCAGAGCCCAATTTTTATACATGTGTTTGCTCACATATCCCTCCATCTTACATTGACATGTCTCCATCCTAATTGGATTTGTTCATCATGTACCTAGCGGTTATGGTTAATTACCATGGAAACCACCAGAGCCACACACACCCCTTCTCAGTTTGGGTACGTTTAGGTTTTTTCTCTGTACCTTCTGACCACTATGTTTCATTCTGTACTTGTCTGTTCCTCACACTATCATGTAGGTAACATCGATTTATTGTCCACACCACTTTACTGCGAGGCCCAGCTCTGAGTTTGCATTCCAGAGAGCTTTGTGCCAGCTCTAGCAGTCTTACTAAAAGTGAGTGGATTCAGCATTTCTACCTTCCACCCATAATACTGTGCTCGTAACTACTGTATGCTACCCATGATTCTGTGTTTCTAACAGCCTTGTCCATGGTGACACCCTTGCTGTAGATAAAGGGTACATCCCCGACGCCAGTCCCCACCCATACTCCCCGCTCCTCTCCCACCTACTTCCTCTGTCCCAGAACCATCACTCCGCACAGGGAGGCTGGGTCACTGTCCATCCCCCTCATCATAGGGCAGCCAGGGGAAACCCCCCCCCCAGTATACCTACCCATAACCCCCCTTTGAAGGGGAAAAGTGGCACCATACTCGACTCCAGCCCTTCCATATTTAAATGCCTTCCCCTCCCCACAAAAGGCATACCCCTACCCCCAATAAACTTAACAAGTTTAAACTATACAATAAGACATCACCCTCTGCCCCCAACCAGCCCACAAATGGCCTGTGGACACCTCCCACCCACAGGAGGGCAGGCAGTTTGGCAGGTCCTGGAAGGGTGGGGCGTGTGGCAAGCCCAGGTGTTGATTCCCAAGTCCATCCCCCAGAACGAACACACACCCCCTCAGCACAACCCATTTATGCTGGAGTAGCTCAACCAGCTTCAATAGGGCTACTCTGGAGTAAATGATTTGCGGATTGCGGCCAAAGTCTGTAGACACTCATCCAAATGGGGCAAGAGCACCAGATGTCCATGGTAGCTTTTACGTGCTTTACTTCTTTTACTGTTCGAGATTAAGGGCGGAATCCTCTATCCATTGAACTTAGTGACTCCCATTGACATTAATGGGGGAGGGGTTGTGTTTTTTTAACCAGTATAAAGTTTCACAGCATTGTCCTTAATAGGCAATAAGCAGCAGAACAGCACCAGAGCAGCGTGGACACTGGACAGTATTTTGTCTTTAAACAAAAAAAAAAGGTTTGAGGATCCACACTATTCCATAGTTCCATTTTCCACCTGATAACTCTCTTTATAAACACTTGCCATTTTCCCCTCAAATGTCATTCTGACAGCTAAAGAGTGCCAACTCCCTGGAGTGTGGCTTGTTCGTGCAAGAATTCAGCAATCTTTCATTTTAAAAAGGGAACTGGCAGGAGTTTCTGGGGGGTTTCTGTAGCTCTACGCAGACTTTCAAAAGTCCTTTACAGATCTTTTGATGGTGCCTTCCATCTTTGCACATAACAGTTTCATTGCAACACATGCCTGAATCATTTTATTTTTGTGCTCCTTCATTTTAAATAATTGTCTTTGCTTTCTTGTGTGTGCTATTTAGAAGAAGGTTTAAGAAATCCTCCATTATTTGAAAAATGTAGCCATAATAGCTTCTCTGATCTAATCAGATGGAGGTCCATTTCCTTGATTTCTCTTTCATTTAAACCTCAGTTTGCAAAGGTCTCTCGGCCTACAGCTATGGGGGTCATTGTACTTTCTAATGACCATTCCTATATAGTTTTCACTGCGTTCAACATACGACAAGAGCCTTTCCTCAAACAAAAAGTCACCATCATGCCTCCTACCTAATTATGCCTCACAGTTAAGATGTATATTTAACTCTATTCTATACAGCTTTTCTGCCACGCACTTTTCACCTTTAACATTGTACGTTATTTACATCAGAAATTCAAAGCCACAAAAGTGAGGGCAGCAGAGGTGTGGCTTATTTGGTAAATAAATTAAGCCCACTCAGTTTTAAATTGTTTGCATCTGGAGCCTGTGATCAGAAGCAAGATTCAGGGTGGTTGGGTTTTTTGGTGTGTTTTCCCCAACAGAGCCAAGCAGCAATCTGACTGCTTTGAGAAAGGTCTAGGAAAATTTCCAGCAATCTGATATTCAGAGGGTGCTGATTCTGAATACCTTCCCACAGAAGTCAATGGGAATGTGAAAGGTGGCTTCTCATTCTAAAAATCAGGTAATGAAGAATTTTGTCTTATCAATGTAATAGGGATGGGGATTATGGATTCAGATTAATCTGTACCAATCCAAGCTGTCTGTACCAGTTATGGATACAACCCCCCACAGGCCCTGGCATGTACTTACCAGACTCTGAGGACTTGATTTGAAGCACCCTCAGCCTACCACTGCTGGGTGGGGGTGGAGAGGCCCTTGCTGTTGCACACTGCCAGGCTCCCTGTTCCGCAGCCTGCACGTGGGAAAAGACTGCCGGGTCCATTAGGGACATGCACAAAATGGCCACTGCCCTTAGCCAAAATGGCAGCAACATTATTTTGGTCGCTGCCACTTTGATTAAAGGTGGGGGCCATTGTGCGTATGCGCAAAAGGTCACTGGCATCAATTTTTCACGGTCTGAAGGAGCTTCAATCCACTCTGTAGTCAGACATGGCAGGAGTGGGGGGGGGCGTCTTGGACTGCAGATCAGATGGCGTCCCCTTGACTTCAGTAGGATTCAAATCTGTAATTTAATCCAAATGCCCATCAGCACTCTGGCCACAGCACTGAACCAAATACATGTTCAGCAGTAAACCCCTTGAACATGAAAAATACCACATACCCGATACTCCCCAGTTTGCTGCTTTTCATTCCGAGTCCTCTTGTCCTAGCACAGGTACCGGAGCCATCTCAACTTTGTTAATGCAGCCCTGCCACTCCCTTTGTTCCCCTCTCCAAGCTCAGTATATACAGTACACCTGTAATTTCTTAAATTCGTGAATGTATCCCTGTCTCTCCTTATGTTCCCGTTTCTTTTCGCTCCTCAATTGTAAGCCCCTTAGCGCAGGAAGCTCTCTGTAGCCTGCACAAATGCATTAAAAATCCCATTCAGCTTGCCCATGGGGGAAAGTTTCCCCCTTGCCTCAGAGAATCTAGTAAAGAAGGAGGTATCAATTCAACTATCCTCAGAAATCTTTCCCACCGAGTGCAGGTGGAAATCTGCAGATGTATAAGGCTACTTTAATATCTACCTGTCTGTACAGATGGTGACTCTGAACATGTATTATAACACTTACTCATGCTGTCTCCCTGAGATGCACAAACCTATCAGGAGTGGTACAGCATTGCCTTCTAGTCAGGGGAGGGTGGGAGCAGACACATGGAAGGAGTTGGGCACCATGGTTTTGGACACTGACAGGATGATGCAGGGTCCAGATTCCAAGCCTATGGCTAGAATCTGTCCATCCCTGCCCAACCTCCATAGCCCATCTTAGATAAAACTTCAGCATCCAGTAAGTGCGACAGCGTAGAGGCCACCTAGAGTGTTGCGTCTCCGGATGTTGTTTGCTGGGCCAGAACCATCACATTCAGAGAAGAGATTCTGATGTTGGCTTGGTGTCCATTGACACCCTTCATTGTGTCTTGGATCTGTCCACCAACCTCTCCTAACCAGCCATTCAAGGGTCAAAAACAAATATGACCAGGGCAGGTCGATCAGTGAGCATTCAAAGATGGCCATAGCAGTGAAGGGGTATTTGGCAACTGGACAGAAACAATCCGCTTTGTGATATAGCCTAGGTTGGGGTTAATCGCCTAGTTAAGCAGGATCTATTAGCTGTTCTGAGAGACCCTGTGATTTAAATAAAATTTCTTCCTATATCAAAAGACATGCAGAGACTTAGCTGAATCTTACTTAACTTGTACTAAAACACAAAAAGTACTCACGTCTTATTTGTCTGTTAATTACTTGTAATTTGTTTAAGTTAAAGAATAGACAACACTTTGCAAAGTGGAATTCTGACAGTGTTCAGGCATATGCAAAGATTAGAATACAATGTATTTCAATTTGAAAGGGTCTTGTATACCATCTCCCTTATCAGCCAGGTGCTGACCCTGTTCCAGTAACATAGTGATGTTTGAAATCAAGTCAACTTGCTTGAAGATTTCTCGTTTCATCCAGTCTCTCAAGATACACCTCCACTAGATGAAAGTACAACTTTTCACCAAGTTATCAAAAAAGGAACACTGTTCATAGCAGTTAGAAGCTCTCAGCTGACATTTGTTACTTTTCCACTTTTGCCCAAATAAGGACTTCAGCTAGTAGAAGCAGGTTAGATGGAAAAGCCAAATTAAGGCAAGAAATATACTTTTAGAGACTACACAAAGGTCTAAAATGACATGAATGTGGTTATTAGATATAGTCACCATTGATGCTTTTACTCACGCACACGCACACGCACACGGCAGTTTCAGGGGTGCACAGGCAAATTAAGGATCCCAAGTCAAGAGGTCAAGTGTTCAGAGTCAGACTGGGTTAAAGCCTAGGAAGTAAAGATAAGCCGCTCTTGCAAAACCAGTATCGCCTCGGAAAGAGGATCTAGGAGGAGACCCAAGTAAACATGGAACAATTGAGTTAAGGAAATCCTTCCTTTTTGATAAAGTTTCCTCTGGCAAGTCTGAGAAATTCCTAACTAGCAACAACTTTCAAGGTATAAGATTAGGACTTAAATATGGACGCAAAAGGTCATTGGTGCTCCATGTTTTCTGAAAACTCACCTGGATCCCTCCACCCAAGAGTGTTCCTCTCCTGCATCTTTAGAAATTCTCCCCAACCTTGTGATTGATATTTTCCTCCTTTAGAGAATCCCTGGAACCCATGTTTATATTTGGAACTTTCCTCTTGTCCCACCCTGGAGGCTTTCAAGAATTCCTTTGTCACTTTCAAATAACTATTGTACCTGCTCCCAGATCCTTTGTGCAATCCTCTAACTGCTCCCTGTCTCCACTGGGTGAGTGAGCTACTCTTGGATGTGGAAACGTGCCGACCTCTCTGCTCAACACCACCCCAAGGGGGATCTACCAGACTACGGTCTGTCCTTCCCTCATCTCCCTGACCATCGCTGGATCCATGGGGTGCCTGTCCCCTTTTGGCAACAGGGAAGGATAGGTAACCCTCCGCTCCTACTTTCTCCTCCTGTTTCCTTGAGCCCTTCCTCCCTCTGCTACTTTCACTTTTCCCCCTCATCGCTTATGTTTATGTGACCAGCCAGACCGGAGGCTTGCCCTTGTACCTTGAATTAGTGTGTGTACGTGTGTGTTTTGCCCTCCCCTTCTCTTTGTTAGTAGTTAACCCTTAAATAAAAATACCCCCTTTATTTGAACCAACCCATCCCTGTATCCATCTTATCTCTGAAGGGTCCCCCCCCCCCCCGTAGCACACCACAACCTCAGACTTGATTTCAAACACACATGGACCCTTTTTGATAAATTCCTCCTAATTTGAGACACTGCCTGATCACTGGGACCTTCCGCCTTCTTGACCCCCCCATGATCACACATGGCACTGGGTCATGGGCTAACAATGTAGCATCTCTAATTGCTTCTTCACCAAAATAGTGATGAGGTCAGGTTTCAGCCCCATGTATGAACCAATACATTTATATTCTGAATTCCACAGCCTTGCTAGTTATTGGATTGAGTTAGTGGAAAGTGTTTTTAATATGCCCCATGTCTGCCCAAACCTTCACAAAACAAGATTAGATTTCTACCTTATCTTTCCATGACTGAGCCAAGAAAACGAAGCTATCAGCAATCTCAGCTGAGCAGCTGTATAATCAGTTTTTGGTACTTTGACCAAATTAGCCATGGATTGAGCAATGTCAGCGTAGCTGGGATCAGTTAGTGGTGAAGGAGGCAAATGTGCATTTTTTGGGAGGTCTGATCAAGGGCACAAGGAGCTCCCTAACTGAGTCAGATCAATGGTCCCTCTTAGCCCAGTATTATCACAACCTGACACAGCAGCAGGGTTACAGTCCAGCTCTCTGGCAGAGACCTCACCCAGGTGAGCCACGTGAGATCCTGAATTGGAGATGCCAGCAACTGAACTTGGGACCTTGTACATGCAAAGCATTCGTTCTGCCGCCTGAGCTATGTCCCACTCCAAGGCATAGTTCAGAGGTGGACAAGATGCTCAATGCTAAGGACCACATACTGAGGTTTTCATATCCTGAGAGCCACAAGACATTGTTGATCATGGTTCCCCTCCAACCCAGGGGCAGGACAGCACAGCAGCAATAGCAGTGGAGGGCATGCTCTCCCCACTCCTACAGCCCTGTTACCCTCAGGCATGACATGTGAGATACATTTAACATATTGGCTATAGTCTGGACATACTGGCTTTAGTTTGGACATAAAGACCTGGACATATTTGGTCTTCTGATAGCTTTTCCCCTGCTTAACCTTTAACCTCGTTAGTGAAATTTTAGGAAAATATGACTATGTTCACATTTAGAGAAGTAGAGGCACAGAGTTGATGAAAAAATCGCTGTTGCGCAAATGGGTTGCAAGATTTAGGTTTAAAGTAGCTTAAAAACAGGATATTTCATGGGTGGAGGTAACTTTAGTTCCCCAATATCTTAACCACAAAAGTTGTCACACATTTATAATTTTATGCATGTGTCAATCCTTTTTAACCATGTTATTGGCAGTTATTACTATATGAATTACTTAGCCTGAGTGCTAAGTCAGATTTCTTATAAAAGTTTGTCACCCAAAAAACGTTACCTTAGATGCCATGAACCCTCTCATGGTGCTCTTTGGTCACCATGGTTATTCTGTGGTCACATGATCTTTTATTTTCCTTGAGCTTGTATGTCTGGGTAACTATGCTAGTCTTAAGTTTATTACTTTAACTTTTGTACTTTTAATACTTAGAACAATCTTAAGTTTTAACTTTAATTATAACTACGTAACATGTACTTTGAAACACTTTTATAACCCACCTATCAAGATTTTACTCTGTTTTGAGGTCTTCTCCCATAGAAAATTTTAATAGGTTCATACATATTTTCAATTATATTCTTATTATGAATTAAGTCTCTCTTCATTTATTTGGTCATTTCAATCACTGGGTATTTCCATAATTTAGCTGTTTGTCCAGGTTTTGAACCTGCATAATTATCTATCAATTAGGAAAAGGATCCAATAGATTAATAACCAAATCAATATTAGACTAAAACCTGACAACAACCCAGGAGGCTCTGGCAGCAGAAATGGTGGCTTGGCTTATTTTGCTCCGGTGGGACTGGTATTAGAAATGTCTAGGTAGCCACTTCTAACAGGAGCCCACAATACAGTTGCCCAAGAACCGTACGTGCTCAGCTAGCTATTGAAAAGCTCAGAAGCAGAGCTCCACCAGGTAGCACATTTGCCATCCATGGGTAACACATTTTGGGGCACCTGGCAGCATACCCAACCCCTCATCAAGTGCCCAAAAATGTGGGTATTACTTGGATGCTGATCAGTTGACACCTCACCACTGTGCTGCTGCTCCTCCTCCGTTTCTGGTGGCTGCTTCCTGCTCCTCCTCAGCCCAACTGCTGCTCAGCTGAGCTGGGAACGGGATACTTGGCTTTTTCTGAGTGGGGCAGGATGCAAGCCAGCCTCTTCCCACCCCCTATCTGGGTCCCCCTTCCCAAGGGTACCAATATCCAGGGTGCACATGGGTCCTATCTTTCTGGGAATGGAGGACCCCTTAGGAAGGCGCATGCAGGCGAGAAGAGGCTTCCCTGCTCCCCCTTCCTACTCAGAAAGAGCCATGTAGGGAAGTCCCAGCTCAGCTGAACATTG
Source organism: Sphenodon punctatus (assembly GCA_003113815.1). Lineage (NCBI taxonomy): Eukaryota > Metazoa > Chordata > Lepidosauria > Sphenodontia > Sphenodontidae > Sphenodon > Sphenodon punctatus. The sequence continues at coordinate 4,579,160 of QEPC01011712.1, forward strand.
CATTGGCTGGAAAGGAGAAGCCACTGGCAGTGAGGCGAGTCAGCCTGGGGAGCCTGTCGGGTCATGTTTGGGTACTAGTGGGGGCCCAGATGCAGCCAGGTGAGTCGGGCAGACCAGATTCAACAGGGCACCTGACTTGTAGCTCTATTCAGGAGCAACAATGTACCTTGGTCTTATTTGGCAGAAAGGAATTTTCTCAATGCTCACAGAGACCAAGCATGAGCAGCCATCACAGCACGGTGGGTCATTCGTGTGCATCATCCAGGGTAATTCTCTGTCAAGAGAATCAAAAAAGCAACTGGTGATCCACAAAAGCAAGGGAGATATTTTCATAATTATTCCTGTAATTTCTCTATTGATTCTCATAATCAGAACCCCACCCTGCTTGAGAGACTTCATCTGCCTTCCCTTATTACCACTTCAACTCATGCCAGCCTGGCAATCAGGAGTAGCAGAAGCCACTGTGGGCCAGACTTAGCAGACTCAGTGCTTCCTCACTTGAGAAGTCAATGCTCTGGAAACCGGTGGCCCTCTGAATGGGAGGGGGCCTTTCCAGCACTGAACAGGAAGTGGATCCAGACAGTGGAAGGAGATAGGAGTCATTTATGGTAGATTAGCCTATATTCAGGGACCTGCGTTAACTTGGTTCTCTCCATTATAACATAGGCCACTGCCTATATCCTTGTCTGACCCACCAAACAACTCAGCAAGTTTCTCTTCCTGAAGCTTCACTGTGTCCATGTAGCCACTCTTCTAAATGCAGCCTTGTCAGTTACCTATAGGTAAGCAATGTCTGTAGGGGGGCTATAACTGCTCAATCCATTTCTGCTCTTACCATTATGTTTATTGGTGGCCTCCATTGTGTACTCTTTGTAGTAGTACAGGGCCTTTTAATCACCATTATTTTGGAGGGAACAATGCATAGTTCTCCATTAGCAATACTACCATTTCTAGAAGTGTAATTTTGTTATTTTTACTTGTTTACAAGCAGATCTATTTTCACACAACTCTGATTTTTTCTTTATTTTCTCCTTTGTTTCTACAGTATTGAAAGCCCCAAATCTTTCACCTTGGAACAGCCGTGCTCTTGTGAGTGTAATTTCACATAGTGGCCAGTCTCCCAGTGACCTAAATTCTTCATTCCCTTATCATTAAACCCATACATGTAACCGAATCAGACTTCTCACACCATTTCAAATTAACCTCTGGGAGCCACACACCGAGGATTTCCCAACTCCATCAAATGAACATTGCGGCAGCTCTGAACCTCTTTCCTGAGAGAGTTGACCCATTTATCCATTCTTTGGCGTCCTCCTCTCTTCTCAGCTCAGCTACGGTTACACAACTGACCTCTTAACGCTATTGCAAAATGCCCAAGAAATTTTCCATTCCTGTTCTTGATTCTTTTATTTTTGGTCAAGCTTAGGAAAGGGGAGGGGGGGGGAAGAGGCCTTAGGGGATGATTATTTTTCTTTTTAAGAGGAAGCTTACTTTGAGACTGCAGCAAAGTCCTCGTCAAAAATATGCTTGAGGTCTACAGTGAACCTTTAGCTAAGGGGGTTAGGAAGAAGACTCCTTTGAGTGAGTTATTGCATAGCCACCTAAGGGGAGTTCACTTGCACCTTCCTCTGAACAAGTCACTTATTTTGGCACTTGCTTCAACACCTGAGGTAGTTAAACTGATGAAAAAGCTCCCCCACCACCTTTTTTGTGTTAAACTACCCTGTTAGGCACAGATACCAGTATTTTGTTTTCCGCAGTTGCTTTCCCAATACTGAAGGGGAAGCCAACTTGTGTTTGTGCAGCTGCACACCTCCTTACCATCCTTTGTGGTCACCATTGTGTTTGTTAGGAGGCCTGTGGCCTGAAGTAAACCTTCTCCTCAAAGAAAACAGCTACACTCTCTGCTGAGCGCCATTAGGTCTAACTGCCTTCCCTTAGATAAGGTTACTTGCTTCCCATCGTCTCTAAGGCTGGGTTCTCACCTGCAGCGACAGGAGGGACAAGGGAAGGCATGACAGCACAGAGGAGCTAGCCAACAGGAAAAGAGCTGGTGTGAACAGGGTTCTGCCGTGGCTTCTCTCACGCATGTCAGGGCACAAAAATCCTACCCTGACATGCACAAGAGAAGCCACAGCAGATCCCCATTCACACCAGCTCTTTTCCCATCTTCCCTCACCCCTCCCTCTGCCACCACCACCACCACCACCTCTGTAGGTGGGAACGCAACCTTAATCATACTCAACAAGCCTCTTAAATAGCTATCATTGTCTCACAGGGTTCCACCTATTGGTGGATAAGTGTATGCAGGATCCACCTATTGGTGGATAAGTGTATGCAGGATCAAGGCTTCAAGAAGGCAGACACTTAAGTTACAAGTCCAAAACTCAGTTTATTCCACAGGCCCAGGTACCAAACCTCTGGTCAATCTTTGCACAAGCACACAGTCAAATACATGCAGGTTAGCCTAGCCAATCATACACTCACCACTCTTCACATCAGTCTCTTTCCTTCCAGTCAGCATCGATCCAGGCAGCCTCTTCAGAAGATGTTACCTCTTTAACAATCAGCAGCAGACTACCCTCAGCTGCCTGTGCTTTCTTCTTTTATACTGGTAGCCACACCCACCAGCTTCCACTTCCTGCTGATGGCCATTTTGGGTGCTCTCTCCTCTAGGTGCCATCTTGCTAGCCTTTGTAAAGGTATAACAACTTTATTGGGGCACCACTCTTCCACACCCTGTTACAAGGAATCAGCCTGGGTGTGACACTGTTGATCATCTTAGTAGGTAAAACTTGAATCTGAACACTGTCTGTTTACAACCTAGAGTCAGGTAAACAAGGTTTGATTGCATCTGAGTGATCTTAAGTGTATAAGAATCAGAAGATTGTGTTTTAACTCAGTCCAATCTGGTCTGGACATGGACCAGATTGGTCTATTATGTACAGTATTTTAATAAAGACCTCCTGACAACACTGTCTCCTTAGTGCTAGAACGGAGGTGGGGGTTGCTCTCTGTTTCCAGCTGCAGCAAGGTACTGAGGTCAGAAAGCATGACTTCAAATGTTCGAGGCACACTCCAAATAAGTGGCAGCTCCCTCCAGAGACAGAATGCCCACCCACCCACAAAAATTATCCTGGATGGATCTGAAACAGGCTGATAGTGTGATGTTCAAGGATGGCCCACAAAGCGTCTTGCCTCAGCCATTCAGCCTGAGAACCAGTCACTAGCTCTTTCACCTCCTGCAGACTTAGGTTTGTACTAACATTCATAGCTAGCTGGAATGTCATGAGAGAAGTGATCGGAGTGCAAAGAGGATTGGTGCCCCTGCCGCTCCCATGGGACTGGATTATGGTGTCCTCCTTTCCAGGTCAATGAACTGGTTTGTTCACCCTTAAGCTTGTTTTAGCTGGTAGAGACTGGCTGTGTGGCCATATTGAGCCATTTGATGTTTTCTGGACCCACAAGGATGAGTGGGACTCTGTATAGTCTCTGCTCGAAGGATAGCAGTACGAGGTGGGAGAATGGAGTTATCCATAAATAGATTAGCTGGCAAAACTCTGAATACTCCCCCTTTGTGCATTTAGGTGCCTAGAGAGTTTAGCTGCCGATTTTTTGTCTTCAAAAAGATTGCATCACATCTACCACTAGAGGCCAGGGATCAGATTCATAAAGCACTAGAGCTGAAATGGAGAGTAGAATAAACATCTGCATGGTTGTTTGGTTTTGGTTTTGCAGTTTCAGATAATAATTTTTATTTCTATAGTGCCCTCCTGCCAAAGTGCTTGGAGCTCTTCACAACATAAAAAAACAAAAAACAAAAAGTAAAAAATAAAATCCATTTGAAAAAGAAATCGATTTTAAACCAATTTAAAAGAGGAAGATAAAGCGGGAGAAGGAAATGCATTAAGGGGAACAACAGTATTCTGTGCTCCACCCAAGCAACATTTGCTGTGATGTTCAGGCATCCTCATTTTTGCAATTTTGATTTTCATGCATTTTCATTTTCAATCGTGTGATTGGCACATTTTCATTTTAGTTCCTGCTTTTGGTATTTTGTGGTTTTGTCACTTACGGTTTATCGTGATATTTCTAGAAAACTGCTGTACGTTGTATATCTAATCAGAAAATGACCCCTAGGGGACAGACCAAGTGAACAAATGGACTGAACAAAACACAAAAAGACAAAAATCAAATCATCAATTGAAAAGTGCTCAGATACCATTCAGTGCCCATTTTGTTCAGTTCAGATTGTTCGGACTGGGAGAATTTGCTTGTTTGGGCAATTATTCATCTCAGCTCTATAAAGCACCTAAACAACTTCCTGCTCCAAGGCCATCCACCTAACTCTCTGAGTAGTCTTTCTTGTAGGCACCAAACACCCTTTGAAGTAAGGTATTTAAATGTTGAAAATGTCATGAGTGCTTAAACTAGTAACATAGGTAACTCCGGTATCTTCAAACACCCCGTGGGTTTTGTAAATCTGACCCTATGTGATTATTCCACTTAGTGTTCTGTTGCAGATCCAAAGTCCCTTTAAGGATGATCATAGATTGGTCTCACTTTATCTTGTTGTCCAAGGTATACTCTGTCCCTCTGTTTCACCGGACTTTTTTATTTCCACTAAAATATCCTTATGAGAAATCCCAGCAGGTGTTTTGAAAAAACTTTCGCTGGCACTGGCATACTTCTCTCTCCTGCTTCAGAAGAAATTTGCTCAACAAAATCCATTTACTTGCTCCCTTTCTACTCTCCTCTTATCCTGTGCATCACACTCAACATATTAAATTAGGATATTAGTTATTAAATTATACACCGCAAATTACCATTTATATCACTGTGAATCTTTCTTCACAGAACAAACAGTTTCCTGGTGATAATTCTAGTATTTTACATAAAAGTCATTGTATACAAGGCAAATTATTATTTCAACCTGCAGTTTTTACCAGAGATTTACATGGACAGAATAAATTATTTTATATGTAGGCAATTCCACTCATAACATATGTGCGGGAACGCTCATAACAATGGTCTAACATGAAAGCTACATTTTCTTTCTCTCTGTAACCTGGTGTAATTACAGCATACATCAATTCTGCCGTAAGAAGAAGCACTAGTTTTGTTGGGATTTTTTTTTTCTTTTGCCTCATACAGTTTTAATGACTTCCCCTGCTTAGAATACAACATTTTAAATTAAAAAATTAAAAATTTAACAGTAGATTGTTTCTCTGACAACACAGAGGGCAGTGTTTAATTCCCCTCTGTGTCATTTGTAAATAGATAGATACTGTAGCCTACTTCAATGAGATAATGTGCCTGAAGCTAATTGTACCATTACAAATATTGTGAGTCGGCATCTGATAACGCAGGTCACGGTACTTAAATATGTATGAACTGATCCAGTTCAACCCTTGCTCTTTAGTGGGATATTGGTAAAACCATCCATAGCAAAAATATTTGGAAATAAAAAAAATTGACCAACTAATACCTCTCAAGTAATTGACCAGCTAATACCGCTCAAGTGTCCCGAAATTCACACCTCTTTTGGTATCTGTCCCACAGTCTCGAAAACTGCTGTTAAGTCCCGCTTTAGAAGGGAGGGGTCAGGGAGAAAAATGTGCAAGCTATCAATGGGGGCAATAAGGGTGTTTTCAGATATGACACTAACCCCAGTTTAACCACACTTGAACATTTCTTATGCATGTTGCAGGGCTGCATAGGGCACCAATACAGCTCTGAAACATGCATAAGAAATGTTCAAGTGTGGTTAAACTGTGTTTACTGTTTAGCATCATGTCTGAAAACACCCTAGGCTGACTTCTCCAGCCTGAAAGTGCCAAGCAGGTTTCTCCAGGCAGGTTCAAACCAGCCCCTCCCATGCTCTATTGTCCTCTCCTTGATTACTCTTAATTACCCTTCTCCCTGCAAGTCTTTGAAATTCTTTTTGTAAAAAAACAACAACTAAAACCCCCCACCAAACCACACTCTCCGTTAGAATTGTTAGAAATAATTTCTAACTGTTTCTCTTGGAGAGAAAACAACCCAACTGGTCAAGACTTCAGACTCGGACCTTGTCAAGCTAATGTTGTGTATTCTTTTTTTTTTCCTTTTAAAAACTATTATAAAATTTCAGACCAGCTTCTCCGTTAGGCTCATCCGTCGGAGAGAATCCACACAGGAGGAGAAATGGTTGGAGTGGGGAAATGCTTTGCTGGCAGGACAGGAGGAGGGCTACGTAAACAGTAAAACGTACTTGGTGTGAGAGTGTAGAGGCAGGGCAGTTAAGGGAAGTGTTGGAATAGATCAGGGGTGGGGACTGCTTGGAAAGCTTGCACAAGCTCCGAGGGCCGTACAGAAGTTGAGGCAGGGATGCTTAAGGGATGCACTCAAGAAAAGGAGGGCCCAAATCATGAATCTGTGCCATGGATCTGTCCCCTACCCTTGTTTGCATGTCCTCATCTCTGCTCCCTTCCCCTGAGCTCAGCTTTTCAGTGATTGGAGGCAAGAACTGGATCCAAGGTCCAGATCTAGGAAAAGGGGCCACATAAAACTTGCCGCAGGCCGCATTTCGCTCCCCAGGCCTGAGGTTCCCCACCCCGGAGACAGAGCTTCAACGTAAGGACTGGCAGGACAAGGGTTTGTCTGGCTTATGAGCGAGGTCATTGTATGGGTAAGAGAGCCCTGAACGTTTTAAGATCTCTATTTATTTTTTTTCCAGCCCAGCCTCATAGTTAAGCAATGGACTAGGCTGAATTTACACACATATATATATCTCCCACATTTTGAGAGTTGCTGGGTAAAAAGTACAGACATGCAGACAGTGACTCCTCAGACAGCCAGATGCAGGAAACCATAGCCGAAATGGCCCAGCTCAGGAAGGGGCACCAAACAAACGCTCCCCCATCTGGGGATATGTCCCACCACCCACATGCTCCAAGTAAGGCGGAGAGCTAAACAAACGTGTGAGCAGCCCCACCCTACCCCCAACACCCCACCCCTTGCCATGATGGTCATGGTATGGCAGGGCTCAACACATGTGCCAGCCCATGTGACAACCCTTGGCCCGGACTGCATCTTCTGAAATTTTCCAAGGACACAGCCCAGGCTAGGCACCTATGCACCCCAGAGCAGTCCCGGGCTAACATCTGGTGGCATGTAAACAGATGTGCCAGTGGGTCCCAAGCCACAGTGGTCCAATTCAGGCCACCATCATGTCTGTTTTTACCCAGTGTCCCTCATTTTGAAGTTGAGAGGTATAGACCACCTTCTAAATCTTATTGGGGGGGGGGGGGGAGAGAGGAGGGGTCAGTCAGTTCATTTCTAAATTTCACCTAACTTCATTGTTATGCTAACTGCCTATCATAGGATCTCTCTGCATGTAATGCTTGCCACCATTCCAGCTATCTAACGCACGGGGCAAGTGTTGCATTTGTTCACTTAAACCTGGGAGTAAGCCACAGAGTGAACATGAGTTTGCAGGGATTTGTCACCCGGAACATATCAAGGGAACTCCTGAACAGAAAACATGTTACACAATCAGTGTCTGGTCAATGACACCACTTGCCACTGGTCATTGGTCAGTCAGGCTACGATAGTGTCATGGAAACTTTGAGATGTCACTCTAGTTCCTGTCTCTGTGATTAATCAGGGATGCGCCTTGGGTCACTATGTGCTTGTCAGTTTCAATGCAGAGCTTCAGGGTGTGTCAATTTCACTGCAGAGGTATAACTGCAATGGGCTCTCCCTGGTGGACAGAATCCATAGAGTAGCATGGTTGAACGTTTGCCTGAATTTGCCCCACCACAGGTACTACAGAAAAGCACATGTTCCTAGTAGGTACCATAATGTGTAGACATCCATAATGTCTACGCATTAGACATTATACAAGTAGAGGACATCCATACTGTCCTCTAGTGGTATAAACTTAAAAAATGGAGGTTCAGTGATTTGCACCAACTGATCAGATACAGTTGTTGATGATGTGAAGGAGAGGACATATGCTCACCAAGATTTTTGACCACACCTCGGACAGACGGACCACCAAAGACACCCCCAGCATGTGGCCACCCAAAGTAATAGTGTCTGAACAATGGCCCTTTCCCCTCATTGTGGGGGAAGGCTATCTGTCCTTGATGCCATTGCACCAGGGCACTAGCCCCAGCAACTTCTCACTCCTTTGAGCGTTTGGGCCCAGGGATTCAGTGCCTGCCCAGCTTCTGAGTTCATGCATTGTCTGTAGGTCCAATAAAAAGAAATGATGGTGTGAGGTTTAAATGACTGCATGCTCAATTTCAAGGTCCAATTCTCTGTGATGCTGAATGCCCCCCTTGGCAACTGGCCACCATGCTCAGCACTTGATGCGTGGGTCTTGGCCCTGCAAGTACATTCAGAACAATGGGTGAAAACAGACATGACGCTAAGCACCCTTTAACCACCCTTGGGGGTCATTTATGCATGTTTCAGGGCTGCATAGGGCACCAATACAGTCCTGCAACATGCATAAATAACCACCAAGGGTGGTTAAGGGGTGGTTAGTGTCATGTCTGTTTTCACCCAATGTCAACTGAACACTCTGCCCAAGTTAAGACGGTTACAGGATTTGGCCCTTTTAAAAAACATCTGGAATGCAAGCTGCAACGGTGGATTTGTGCAACCTAACGGCTCTGTGAGTTGTCTTTGCTCAGCCATTAATCACGCCAGTGAAGGAACAATGCAGCTTTGCAGCTTCCCCTCCACAAAAGTGAAGTGTGTTAGTTACCAACAACTAACCTAACTGCAGAAAAGCACCTTCCTGCTCTTTGGAGTAGAGAAATTCCTTTGTGTTTCATTGTCCGTCCTTGATAAATGTGAGTCTCTCATGAGCCGCCTTGCACAGAGGCCAACAACCTCTCGTTGGCCTCTCTCCTCTCCTTGATCTGCTTTTTGCCTGTTTGTTGTGTTTGTATGAAATTAAATTGTAAGCATTTTAGAGCAGTCGCCATTACATTTTGCTTTGTTGTCAAGCCCGGCAAACCCTCTAGAGTGCTGTAGAAGATGAGATCACGATATAGGAAATGGGGGGGACAAAGGGGAATTTCTAAGATACCCTTTTTGACCTGCCTTGATATAAAAGCAAATCAATCATACAAAGCAACCCAAAAGTAAGGTATGAATTTTCCTCAACCACGATGTTCACCTGGGTCAGGTTTAATAAGTATCTAATTTCTCAGCAGCTTGGAAAAGTAGCTCTTTCAGGTTGCGCTGGTCAGCAACCAGAAGCTTAGCCAGCCCAAGATACAGAACTGAGCAAATTAGCTTGGAGACAAAGTAATTCAGACAATCTTCTGACTCCTCATGCCTGAGGGCAGGCCCCATGAGACCCAAAAGCTTGCACTCGCTCACCAACAAAATTGGATACAATAAAATTGATCTGAGCTACTGTGTCTCCATCTGTTACATTGGAGACTACCGTGGTGGCCACTCTCTCGAAATTACAAATTACCTTGAGCACCTTAGCCGATCCCCAGTAACGTGGGGACAACAATGAGTGGATGTGATGGTTTCACTGGAATTTGTAGAGCAGCATGCAAATCCCTGCTCAATTCTGGCGCTTTCTTTCTATGGTACGTCTGTACCAGAAAGCGAGAACTCCAGCCACGGAGCTTTCGTACCCTTGAGGAAGATCCCTCCAGCTGGGCACAGAAGGCTGAGATTTTGAATCTTGCAGCTCCTCACTGTCCACCTCACTCTTTTTTTCCTTTAAACTAACACCCTGCTCTGTAGGGTAAAGAGCTAGGAAATGCTGCCTCATTTTCTTTGGAAACTCCCCAGCCCCTGCCTTTGGGCTGAATCCATGCACCCCTATGCATCAGAGCATCTTGTGGAGGCTGGGGTGTGCTCCCACCTATGTAAGGGGGGGGGGTGCCCACTGGCCAGCAGGCTGTAGCATGCCAATCCCAGGCTACACAGAATAGAGGACAGGCAGTCTCTGGCATCCAGGTGGTGGCTTGGCGTGAGCCGGAGCTCCCCCCTCTCTGATATAAGCTGGTGGCACAAGGGTACGGGGGAAACAGAACCCAGGGCTCATATTATGATTGCTTCGTAGCTTAGCTACCCAGTAACATTACTGATGCTGCACCAGCATCCTAGCAAGCAGAAAGTCCTTTTCTGGTGGATGAATTTATTTATTGATTTATTTATTTATTTTTAAAAACCCATCCAGCTGTGACTTCTGTAATTCAAGAAGGAAATCTGAAGTCTAGAGGTTCAAGCCTGGCTTCTTTGATGGGATGTTATCTCCCCTCCCTTGCCCATGCTAGGTTTGAAGCCTTTTAGGGCAGTGACCTGTCTCTCATTAATGATTGTCCAGTGCCAGGCACACTGCTTGTGCTATATAAACAATAACAATAATAATACTTAACACACGAGTGTGATTTAATTTGATAATGCTTATTTTTAGAAACTGTTTTGAGGCAAGGGGAGAAACTGTAGAGGACAGAGGTGGGGCCCTCTCTGCTTCAGTTTGGACCCTTGTTATTCTGTGGGTGGGGAGCTACAGGTAACATTGGCCATTTTTACATGGACGCCTCCCACCGCTCGGTGTTCGGGCGGGTGTTCCGCCAGTTAGGGCGTCCATGTATATGGCCGGCAGTGGGTGGGGGGCCGGTCTTCGCCCATGTGAACACCGCGGGTGATGGGTGGGAGAGCATGTGCATTTCCAAGCAACACCCACCTCCACCCACCGAGCCCTCCGGAAAACCAGAGGAGGCCCCCTGGAAGGAAGTGGGTGGAGGTGTGTGTGTGCCCGTATAGAGGGACGCACATCCACCTCCACCCACTGCACCAGAACGCCCATCTCCCCACCCACCCCCGTCCATGTAAAAATGGCCACTGTGATGTGTCCACTCCTCTCATCTAGCCCTGACTGGGATCCAAAAGTCTCCTGCTGCACCTTCTGTTGGCAGCAGCAATCCGGCTGAGGAACAGGCTCTGCCCTTCTTACCACTGGAAATCCCCTGGACAGGGGGGAAGTATCAGCAACTGTTCTGATTGATGATATCTGCATTAGAACAAACCAGTGATTTTTAAACATTAATTACACTAAATACAATTGCTACTCCCAGTAGTACTGAATGCTCATTTCCTCTGTATCAATGCATTTTACATTCATTGCACTTTTACAACCTGACAGTTTTGGAATGTTTTTGCCCAGACTGGAGACAAAGGGTGAAAACAGACATGACGCTAACCACCCTTGGTGGTTATTTATGCATGTTGCAGGGCTGTATTGGTGCCCTATGCAGCCCTGAAACATGCATAAATGACCACCAAGGGTGGTTAAAGGGTGGTTAGCGTCATGACTGTTTTCACCCAAAGTTTCCATTTAAAATAATGAGGAAGCTGGAGTCACAATGAAATTACGTTTCCCCTGCCCAGCTTTATTTTATTTTTAAAAAATAAATAAATTTTACAACCAACCAAAGAGTAGATTAAGAAGCAGTTGTAGTTTTATGTAAAATTTTGATTGTCTTACCTTAAGATTCTTTTCCGGTTTCATGCAGGGCTTTGGCTCTAGTGATATTTTGCAAGCAATTCCTGGATTCAGATTAGCTGCTCAAATAATGTACGTGCACACGTGCCTTCCATAGTAAGTGGAGTATACTGCCTTGCGTTAGGCTGTCTTAGATTTCTCAGCTTCAGTTTTAATTTAATTTTCTTTTTTACAGCTAGAATGTGCTTTCATATTGTCTAAACTAGCACTGGTGGGAAGTACGGTCTCCTGTTCTCAGCCGCAATCAAAAGGCTGTGCCTACCCCTGTGGACTGAGATAGCATTTGTCACCACCATCCTGGCTTTCTGCAGGTTATTGAACAATCAAAGTAAAGTCCTATGCTCAACCTGATGGCATTCCTCTGTTTGTCAAGAACTTCCTAACTTTTGAGAAGTCATATCTGCTAAATTCTAGGGAGTGCTGTAGGTGTGTCCTCGGGACCTATTGAGTCTGAGTTCAGACAAGACTGAAGTGATGATGGTTGGCTGGCCCTGTAACTTGTGGTGTGGGGGGTAGGGGCACCTTCGTTGATTGGTTCCAGTGCCCTCTGGTTACTCAGGTGCTCCTGGATCCATTACTGCTCCCGGACCATCGGGTTACAACAGTGGCCAGAAGTTCCTTTCTCACAGAAGCCTTTCTCACAGATTTGGACCCATCCACCATCATGCATGCCTTTATAATCTCAAGGCTAAATGCGCTCTATATAGGACTGCCCTTGAAGATGGTTCCAAAGTTGCAGATGGTACAGAACGTGGGCAGCCCATCTTTGTTGCGGGTGGGTAACCGTAAGCACGTTAGATCGGTGGTTCAGTATCTGCACTGGCTTCCAGTAGTTTTCCCAGGCACAATGCAAGGTGCTGGTTTTGACCTTTAAGTCTTAAACGGCCTGAACTCCACATAGCTGAAAGATGTGCTCCATTAGGATTCCTAAGGTCAGCCAAGAACAGCCTACCGCTAATTCCATCATGCTGATAAGCAGCCAAGGCCTGCAGTGAGGCTTTCTTGGTGGCTGCCCCACGGCTCTGGAATTCCCTTCCCTTGGAAACTTGCCCAATCCCAAGCCTGACCATCTTCCTGAGACGGTATACGGTCTTCCTAGTTGGCCTACCGTTTGGTGGGTGAGGATAAGCTTCGTGGAGACGGGTGTGCTTTGGTGAAGGAGAGGTTACATATTATGGCAGTGGGGTTTGTACCCCACTACCTCCAGGACCCATTTCGGAGTGTTTGGCCTCCTCATCCTCAGCAACCCTAGGCATGGGGCACATGTTCTTAGTTTTATGTAATTACCCTCTTTTATAGCCACAACTTTCAGCTCTGCCCCTGAGCCTCGCAGGGCGCTGAACAACTACCACTGGGCTCTCTAGGGCTCTCAGCCCAGCCCACAATATTATGTCCTCTGTCCTTCTTTGTTACCAGACTCCAGGGCTTTTCTAGTCCTCAGTAGAGACATCCCCACACTCTCTCGGCAACCCTTCCGAGTAAACTCAGTCAACAGTCCTTGCCTCTAAGCAGGCAACAGGTGCGGACCAGCCTGCACCCTGGCCCCTTAGGCGGCAACACTCTTTCTTTAGGTGGCGATGCCGCTACTCACAGTCCCAGGCTTCAGCCAAAGTTCTTAAGGTTTACTGGCTCTCAGCTTCTCCACTGGTGCCTCTCTTCACCGACTCTGTCTCACTGGCTCTGCTGCTAACGCCGACCCGCTTCCAGGCCTGGGCCGCTTCCTTCTCAGCGGCCTCAACTGCCGCTTATCTATTTCAGGCAGCGGGTTTAAAGCCCCGTGCCGCCTAGAGAGCTGCCGCATGCCGCTCTCTTAAAGGGCCACCCCTTGCTGGCCAATTGGAACAGGGGTGCTCAGCACCTCCCTGTTACACATATATACTGTGTCTTGGTTATTTTTTGTAGCCTGCCCTGAGATAGAAGTCCAAGTAAATAAATAAATTTTGATATGGAAGAACATCACAATCACAATCACAATTTAATTTATATCCCGCACTTTCTCGGCATTACAGCTGACTCAAGGCGGCTCACAATATAAATACACAAAACCCTCACAGGGGCAACAATAATCAATATTACAATTTCAAAACAACAAAATTACAATTTCCCACGCAGGGGAAGTTATTATAGCTACATCACACACTACAAAACGCCCATCCCAACCCAACTGTTCTTATCCCACTGTATAAAATTAATTATCACTTCCAAAAAACATCCCCACCCCCTCCCCCCCACCCCACAATTCCCACCACTGACTGGCCCTGCTGCCACCAGGACCAGCACAGTGGCAATTTCCCGACCCAGCCTACTGCTAGGGTTGGGGCAGGGCCCCCCACCTGCTGCCACCAGGTGGTCCTCCCCTTCTAGCCCCCCCCTTCAGCCACCAAGGGTCAAGCCGAAGAGAGAACTCCCCCCTTCCACTCCCCCCAACAACGCCAACTACAGACCCTTATCCCAACAGTCTTACACAGTAACATACACCCCCTTACACCCAAATTCCTCCCACCTCTCTCCCATTTCCCTTCAACAATTTTTTATACAGTATCTCCCCCTAGTTCCCTATAGTCCCCGAAGGGCCCCTAAGGGCCACAGTCTGCGGCTCAGTCGTGCCAGGCTCGTTCTTGTAGCCCTTCCGGGTCAGTTGTTGGGTGTGGGGCGGGGGTCCCACCATGGCACCCAGGTGTGCCAATGTCCTTTGCTCTCCCTTCCCCCCCCTTTCCAGCTCACAGTTTGATGTGTTTTCCTTCCCTGCAGGCAGCCCATCCCCCCGGCAGCGGAGCAGCGATGGCAGATAGAAAGGTGAGTCCCAGGCTCAGTCACGCCGGGCTCATTCTTGTAGCCCTTCCGGGTCGGTCGTTGGGGGTGGGGGTCCCGCCATGACACCTAGGTGTGCCAATGTCCTTTGCACTTGCTTCTTCAGATGATATACTAGGGCGCAGTGTTACTGTCTGGAGGACAGTGTGGAATGCTCTTGCAGGGACCCTTCCCCCCATGTTTTTATCATATCGCTGTGGTCACTGGAATAATGGAAGTTGTGCACAAGCTACTGATTGCATCCACATGCTACATCGGTTCCATTTTAACAAATCATGTTTAAACTGGTACTGATTAACATTGGTTGAGCACCTGTCCAACCAATGTTAGTGTGGAATTAGGGCTGAAATGAGAATTGATTTTATTGTCACAAAAATCTCATGAGAATTGAGAATTGGGGTTGAGATCTTGCAGACATCTCGACCCTGATTCAGAATCAGTTGAAATCACTTGCTGGGTCAAAGACAGGCTCCCAGGGTCTCCAGAGGACAGCACCAGAGAGTGCAGCCAGTGTTGGACCACTAGACATGGTAAGCCCTTCTGACCCAGCCCTTAACTGAGATCACTTGCTGGATCAGAAAATGGGCTCCCATGGTCTCCAGAAGATGGTGCCAGAGAAAGCAGCCTGCATGGAAAGACTGGACCTGGTGAGCCCCTCTTGATCCAGCTCCTTGCTGAACTCACTTGCTGGATGGAGGCAGGCTTCCAGGGTCTTCTAGGTTGAGGCAAAGACTTTTGGGGTGTACCTAGGATGTTGGTGACAGAGAGCAGCGGCAGCCTGCATGGGACAACCAGGGTCCCATGAACTGAACATCCCCCAAAGAACCATGAGTGGGGTGAAGGGGCTTGGGAATGTAGAACTGTGACTTTTTGCTGTGACACCGGACTCTTGCTCTGAGGGTGGGATTTATGTGTGGAAAGTTCATCAGTACCATATGCTCCTTTGTGTTAATACTTTATTAATTCTTACCTTTTAATAAAGATCCTTTATTCACAACCCAGCTGGCATGTTTGCAAGTGGGGAAAAGTAACTGCCTGCCAGGCTGCCCAGTAAAATTTAGAGTCCCAGATTTCTGGGTTGGGGATCAAGCCAGTGTGTTTAGTTGAAAAGGTAACCCGGCCCTTCTTTCCACAAACGCCATTAGCAAAGATTACATCAGGACTATGGCCACCTATAAGCACCCTGCATAACTTAATGATATAACACTTCTTATAGTCCTTCCATTTACTACTAACTAGAGCTACTCTGGGAGCACTAAAAATGTGAATTAGTAATAAAAGTTCAACAAACAAGTACTGCGTTGTTGTCTTATGTGCTCTCGGGTGGTACTGGCAGTTGTACAATAATGTCAAGAGTTGAAATACTTGTTCAGGGCTTCCATTGTATCTTTTCCATTAATACCATATTAGAACTAAAGTCCTATTTTTTCTTGAGATCATGTAAATCATCCTTTTAAAAATATATTATTGCCCCCTCTTTAAAAGTATATTATTGCAGCCTTTTCTGGGTTTTTAGAGGGGAGAGACTAGAAGCTTATGGTGTAGATAGAAATCCATTTATTTACAGGAGTGGATGGAAAGCACCAAACAGCACCTTCAATGCTCCTGTAAATGGACACTGCTGCACCTTCCCAAAAGTCCTACAGTATAGTCCCCCAAAGCTGCTCTAGCACTACAGGTGTTTCTTGGCAGACGCACTCTGGCAACATTCCAACAAACAGCTAATTTGAACCTTACCTCACTTTTATTCCTGGTGTGTTCACATAAAGTGAGTGCTAGACCAACATTATTCAGGCGCAGGAAGCGAAGTATGTATGTACGTCTGAAAAACAGGAGTTTATGTCCCCCTTTGGTTTTTGTATGTCAGAGTAACTGTTTGTGTGAACACTGGGGGTGTGCACCAGAAAATGTTTTGTTTTCATTTGTTTCATTTTCATTTTTAAAATAGTTTTTAAAATTGGGTTTTATAACATAAAAACATTGGTTTTTATAACATAAACTATATAATGCCCATTTTTGTTATTCAAAATGAAAAACATAAAAAAATCAATAACATAAAACTAAATTTTGTTTTTGTTTCAATGTCTTCAAAAATTGCTTTTGAAAGTGCCTCTCTGGCTCTTCCCCAAATGTGCCCCAGGGTGGCAGAAAGATCAGTGAGAGCCTGGTGCGCAGCACCTGGGTAGAGACAGAGCAAACACTGGCAGGCAGTGGGTGCTGGCACTGAAGCAGCCAGGCACTTGCACAGGAGGAGACGGTGGTTGCCCAAGTCTGGCAAGGCTTCACATTGAAGAGAGAGCCCCTGGGGGGCAGAAATATTCAGTAAGAGTTTGCCACACAGCAGGTGGACACTGGCTGCTGAAACAGCAGGGACTGGCAAAGGAGAGAAGACTTACTCTCCCAACTAGCTTTGATCCTGCCTGGGGCTGGAACAGGCCCCACTGCTGAACAAATATGTCGAGGGTGGGGGATGTGGGTCTGCACTGCACCGCTGCACACTCCTTAGCGCAGCCCCGCCTCCTCCCTGATGGATTATTTATTTATTTATTTTTATTTTTTAATCAACCCGGGCCCCGCCGGCTGCTGTGTGGGCCCCCCTCCATCACGGAAGCTTTCTTCAGTGTGCAGCAGCGGCGCACAGAAGGTTGCTACCTTGTAAACAACAAGGTTTTTCGAGATGGCTCCGAACATTCTCACAATTGAATGTGCGGAGCCATCTCTAAGAACCTTGTTTACACAAGGTAGCAACCTTCTGAAGTTGCACTGATTGCTGCCCTGACCACCTTGCACAGCGCAGGGGCCATGGCGTGCGGCAGCAGCACGAGCACTAGGTAGGCCAGGCCAGGCCAGGCAGTTTCAGCTGCTTAGTTGTGAGCCTTCCAGTTCTTGAGTCAGGGACTCAGCAGCAGCAAACGATGAGCACACTGGCCTCAGCTGTGTCAGCAGAGCGAGACTGGAGTAGAGGCAAAGCTGTGAGTCCAGGGAGTCAGAAGGAGAGAGGCAGCTGCTGGTGTCAGAGCAGCAGTTGGTGCATGGTGAAAAGCAACTCACACAAGGTGTGACTGGTTGATGTTTGTTGTTTTTGTTGATTGATTTCAGGGGCCTGAAGGAGGGGGGTAGGTCCTAAGTCCCAAGCACAGAGACTGAAAATTGAAATTGCAGTCTCTGTGCTTGGGACTTCCAGTCGTCCCTTCTCCCCCTCTTGTGCAAAGCAGGAAGCAAGCTGGGCAGAGGCTGCTGCTCGCTCGCTCAGCAGCAGAGAGATCTCCCACCAGACGGGCAGCTGGGGAGGTAGTGCATCCGGAGGTTGGAGGATCCACACCATGCTGGGCAGGTGGTGCCTCAGTGCCTGGGTGCACTGCTTTCCCCAACGCTGTGGCTGCAGGGCTCTTATCCGACCTCTGCTCCAGCCTGTCCCTCATAAGGCAAAACTCCCATATTGACCCTGTCAGCAAGGGGTAGTGTCAATGGGGAAAGTTGGTAAGTGCATACGGCAAGAGTGGGGAACTTTCCCCTTTGGACCCCAGGACCATTTGAAAATTAGGTCAAGCACCATGGTCCAGGTAAGTGTTGAGAGATGGGAACCTGTGGGATCTAGATCCTGGATCTGACCCACAGATCCACCCCCTAACCTCAGCTCTATTTCTTTCTTCCTGAGTGCACTCCTTCAGTGCTCAAAGGAAGGGACTGAAACCATGATGGGTAGTGGGTGTGCATGTTGTTTTCGTTATTACGATAATGAAAATTGTTGTTTTCGTTTTCGTTATTACAATAACGAAAATAACAACTGAGAATAACAATGATAACGAAAATGACAATGTCATTATTGCTATTATTATTAGTGCTGTGGCAGTTGGGTTTTGGAGGGGAAATGTGGAGAGGGGAGGAGGGAGCAGACATCTCGGAGCCCTAAACAAGGTTGAACTCTTGAACTGTGCCTGTGTTGGGAGGGGCGAGCAGCTCAGCAGTATCTGATGGATGTATCGCTGGCCAATGAGCAGCGCAATCAGGCCCCAGCAGTCTCATGGCACTCTGTGATTGCTCAATGCCTGCTGCCTCCCACAACCAATCAGGGGGGCTCTCGGAAAGGGCACTGCAGCCCTTTATAATGAGAGGCCCAGGCTTTTTCTCTCCATTGTGTGAGAGCTCTGCTTGTCAGGTTGCATTTACAGAACTGTGGTGCTTGCACACAAAAATCCTCTATAGTCCTCATTGTATTACCAATACCTTTCCTTCCTCGTACCCTACGATTTACCTTCTCCCTTTCCCTGCCCTTCTCCCCCCTGTACATTATATATAGATAGGTAGTATAGATTAGATATAGATATATATTATAGACATATAGATTAGATTAGAATAGTTATATAGATAATTGATTAGATAATAGTTCTCCTTTTCCCTTCCCCCATCTCCCTTAGATTTAGATAGATATTAGTTATGTACATATAGAGAGAGATTAGATATTATATAGGTATTTACGCTAGTCTGTTTTATTATTTATATTAGGATTATAGGTATCATGAGATTTTTGTTTGCACATTAGAATTGCTACCGATAACAACACTGATACCAAAAATAAATTCTTCCTTTGCTATGATACCGATAATGATAATGAAAACAATATTGTCGTTAATAGCGATAACGAAAATGACATTTTTTAACACAAAAACTACATGGGAGTCTGGGGCACACCCATAATGATGGGCCAGATCCAGGACCTGCAAAGGGGCCATATAAAAACCAGTCACTAGCCAGGGCCTTTTCATCCCTGGCGTGAGGCATGAGCAAGAGCTTCTAGCCCAAATTTTTTGACAACCTTGGTAGTTTCTTTAAGTGTTCAATAATTTGCCACTGATTGCTGATGAGTGAAGTGACATCAGGGTTGAATGAATTGGCATATATTCAGAGGCGAAAAAGGCAGCGTTGGTCAGGGATTGCTATAACTTACGCACTACCGTGATTCAAGAGTAACTCTACTGGAATCAATGGGAGATATTTTGATAAAAACAAAGGTGTTAAGCACAGAGAGAATCATCAGGTCCTACTGGCTAGCTTTCATGCACTTTTAAAAAGTGTACCCCCTGCACACACAGATTTATTACGTTAGACAGGCACGGTGGTTCAAGCACTGTTTGAGTCTAAAATATGGTCGTTTATAGATATGTCTTATTTTTTACTTGAACTGAATTATTTTTTTAAAATGGACATCCCTATGTTATTTATTTTTAGCCAAAGGCCTCAAACAGTGTCTTTATGCGTTATGTGTTTAATCTGGGGAAACGGACTGTATTTTCCTTTCGTTTTAGTAAGTTAATTGTTGTAAGACTTTAGGGGGGAACAAACCCTGTTTTTTAAAGCAACTTTTAATTTAAAAGAAGAGATCAAATGTGGCCCAAGTTTTGTAGATTTGTATTTAATTTTATAGCATAATCAAATTATTAAGATGTCAAAGATTTACTGCAAAACTGTTTTGTATTTACTATTTGATGGTACCAAAATTATGTTTAAAGAGGAGTAAGGTGCCTCTGGAGCAGTTTTATGGAGGCATTCTCTGGAACTGGAGGGCATCTGTTGCATGGGGCTCTGTGGAGCTAGCTAGGAGATGTCCAGGTGCTATTGAGGGTGTCTGTGATATGGATTGTGTGGGGTTGTTCCACGGGCTTTAAGGAGCTAGGAGGAGTTTGTGTTGTGGGGCCGGCTCTAGTCTGGCTAGCTTTCATGCACTTTAAAAAAGTGTATGATTGTCTGGGATATGGGGTTCTTCCGGTTTCTGAAAACTGCATCCCTGTCAATATAATTGAGGGCAGTTTCCTGCAATAAGGACGAAGGGGGGGGGGAGAGATGAAGAAGGGGGACAGAAGAGAGGATAGGGGTAGAGGGACCCAAGTCCATTTCTTGTCCCTGGGCCCACTCCAACCTAGTTACACCCCTGAGCAACAGCCAGCTAGCCACAGGTGCCGAGCTCTACGTGCCCTCAGCTTCTATAAACTTCCTGTGTCCTCCCCCAAGGCCCCCTGATTGGTTCAAGCATGTTCAAGCAAAGATCAATCTCTTATGTCTGTTGCAGGGGTCTGTGTTCTGTCTGCGCTGGCAATTGGCCAGCGGAGACATCAATCTTAGGTGGCCATTTTGGGGCTAGGCATGGGCCACATGTTCTTAGTTTTATTTAATTACCCTCTTTTATAGCCACAACTTTCAGCTCTGTCCCTGAGACTCAGTTTGAAACTAATGCTTTGAACCTATTGGCCACATTATGTCTTTCTGCTCCTTTGATTGGATGAAAATCTTCTCACAGTTTGGTTTCCTTAATATCCAACTTTATTGGGGGGAGGTAAGGAAAAAAAAATATTCATAACATTTGCAATTCTATATTTCTGCAAACGCTCTGTTGGGAAAATTGCTTTCAACAACAATCACAGTAAGCAAAACAACAAAAGGCACAAACACAACTGGAACAAATTTGTCTCCTAATTTGAATNATTATTCAACCTGTGCTACTCCTAAGAAGTAGTCTTTTAAAAGTAATGTTTAGTTGAACAAATAATGATGGTATCTGGTGGCTCAGGTAAAAAGATGCTATATATAATATATATTATGCTACATTCATGCAATTACATTATTCATTAAATAAGCAAAATACTATGTATTTTATGGAATAGGTAACTCCAATGCCTAATTCATGAAATAAATCCTCTACCTAATTCATGAAACAGGCACTGCTTGTTTCATTAATTAGGCAAAGAACTTGCTGGTTTCATGAATTAAGCAGTGCTGTTGCCTGTTTCAAGAAATATGCAATATTTTGCTTATTTCATGTATTAAGAAAATTAGCAAATTTATGCTAGAGTATATGTATGTACATGTTTTGCGAAATTGTGAAATTGTGACTAATTCGTGAAATCAGCTCCTTTTCTGCCTAATTTATGAAGTTAGTTATGCCAGTTTCATGAATTAAGCAAACAATTTGCAGTTTCATGCATTAGGCGGCAGCATTGCCCATTTCATGAAATAGGCAATAATTTGTCTGTTTCTTGAATAACGCAATTTCACAGATTGAATGTAGCATATATAATATGTTCCTGACCAGTATGAGCTATTTGTTTCTTTGGTGCGGAACTGGTGGAAAATGTGTTTTTGCTTTAAAAAAACAAACCCAAACAAATCACATTGGAACAAAACCCAGAAAAAAAACCCTGAATTTTCAGGGTGGTGGGGAGAGAATTTTCTATTTTCATTTTTGTTGAAAGTCACAAGACAAAAAACTGAACTATTTTAAATAAAAATTAAATATTTTAATGAACAGTTGAAAATTCTGAACTTTTTTTTTTTTTTTTTTAAAGCAAAGATGAAAATATTTTGTTTTTGTCAAAGTCTTTTGAATTAAGAAAGAAGGGGTGTTGTTTTGAAGGCTCCTTTTATCCTTCTCGAACAGCGCCCAAGACAGGATATTACTCTTAGGATGGAAGGGTGCAATCCACCTCCTGTTGAAGTCAATGGGAATTTTGCCATTGACTTCAATAGGAGGTGGTTTGAAACACATATGAAATACTTAGAGAAGAGTCAACCCCCTGTGTACACACAGTCTGATCACAGAAATACTACTGTTGTTATTAATCCTTTATAGAGTGCCGTCAGTGCGCCTGATGCTCAGCAGTCTGGGAATGGGTTCTGGGAGTGCCTGCTGTTCTGGCAGGTGAACTGCACTGCCTGTTTCATGTATTTCATTAGTAAAGTTGCAGACTGAGACTATCCCCAGAAACTGAGAGAATCCCCACAAATAGTTTGAAGTGGTTTGTAAAGAAGTTTGTCTTGTGTTTATGGAAATACAAAAATCTGTCCTTGGTGAAAAGTGAAAAGAAGATTCTCCATAGCTTGTGCCATTTGTAGTGCTCAACCCCCGGGACCATAATCATGTTCTTGATCTCGACACAATAACTAATGCAGCAATAGCAGCACTAGGGATGGGCGAACACGGTTCGGATGTTCGGAGTTCGGACCGAACTCGGTCTGTTTTGACGTCCGAACCAAACATCCAAACCAAACTCTAGAATAAATAAACAGTTCGGTCATGTTCAGATGAGTTCGGGGGCAGGAAAAATGTCTTTTTAGGGTGAAAAGAAATTAGGTTTCGATAGCGCTATTTTTGACTGTTTGGCCAAGTTCGGCCAACCCAAACTTGCCTGAACTGAACCATCAAACCCGAACTCGGGTTTCGAATCAAACAACCGAACATCGAACAGCATTCTGTTCGCCCATCCCTAAGCAGCACTTAGACTGCCAGCAACTCAGAGAAGAGATTCTTAACTGGGTTTTTAAAATGGTTTTTCACTCTCCTATAATTCCAACATGTACACTTTACATGACAAAAACTCTAATTGACTCTAATTAGATTCTAAAAACTCTAATTGACTCAAAAAACTCTCTTGACTCTAATTCTAATGCGTACATTATGGAATTTAGCATCAGAAGTTGGAAGTAATTAGTCTGAGGGCACAGTCTTCCCCCTTGAAGTCAATGGCAAAACTCCCATTAACTTTTATGGCAGAGGACTTTCCTGCCCATGACATTTTGTTCCCCAAGTCCTAGATAACTGGGCTGCCATTCTCCATCCATTGAAATCAGTGACTCAGTTCCTATTGAAGTTAATGGTGGAAGATGGCCATGTATCTGTCACTACAGGATCATATAGCACTATTCCAAGGATGTGGAAGATGAAGACTAGAGCTGAAATGGATAAGAAAAAAATGTTCCATGATTAATATTCTGTATTCCGGATAGTTTGGCAGTTATCCAGTAACCATCCAGTAAGCATGGAGGTTAATTGCCAAACTGAAATACTACCTTTTTCCGAATTTCCACATTAACTGATCAGTCCGAACAGAAAGACAGCAATAAAAAAGAGAAAAAGGTCAAATGGCAATCTGGTTGACCAGAAAATTAGATACCATTGGTATTCAACCGGATATTGGATACCGCGATATCTGGCTGAATACCAGATTTTAACGGTTACTCATTTCAGCTCTAGTGAAGACATACATTCTCAGTAACTTAACCAAGGTCCAAGCTGAGGTAAACATGATGTTTTGCCCTGATGTTCTGTTATATTATGCACAATTCTCAGATTTTAAAATTTATTTTATTTTTAGGGAGCAATGCTCTTTTTAAACTAGACTTGGATAGCTTTTACGTTTTGACATCTGACTCTGTTGCATAGTAAAGTTAACTCTCTTTTGCAAACAGGATGATATGGAGGGACATTCTTGACATACAGCAATTTTTCATATTTTTCTTTAAAACTGTTTTGCTGGGAACATGGAATGTGTAATGATAGTTTGGTTGTTCAGAAGGAGTTATTGAAGGTTTCAATGGCATTCTGTCAACCTCTAGCCAGCAGCCTGCTGTGTCTGTGGATTTTGCTCATATTTAAGTTAATTAATTGTCAATGAAATAGTAAGCTAAATAGCTAGTTCCCTTCTTGCAATGAGGTATTTATCACTGGTTCTGAAAGGATTGTATATGTTCAAATTTTCCAACTATTCCCTTATTGCTCTTTAGAAACAACATCTATAAACAAAATCTCTTAATTGTCCACATGTCTCTTCTTTATTTTTCTTCTTATTGACAATTAAAAAAACAAAAAAGCCAGCAACCAGTATTTCAGATATTTATGAGTCATTGGCAGTCTCACTCCCTATTCCCTTTCTCATTTATTAACGGACTTAATTTCTCCCTAAAGCTTCCTCTCCTCCTAAGAGCTGCAACTGTTTCCCTTTTGTAAACCTTATTACTATCATCCTATCGCATTCTCTTTGGTACTCCCTAAGCATGCAGACCCTCCTGCTTGTCTATTTCTCCTTGGTAGCGTTTGAAGGAAGGGATGATTCTTCTTGTTCATTATGGCACTATCATTTCAAATACAGATCAGACAAGCATCTCAGTCTTACTTTTAAAAGCCTGACACCAGACAGAATGTGGTAGATACAGAGCCATCGAGCTGATTAATACACAATGCAGTTTCATCACAACACAAAGCATTCACAAGTAGGTTAGGCAGATATATTCACCATCAATTATTCATCCTGCCCAAGCAGACATCATCCTGGGATAATCACACAACGATATCGGGAAACAGCTGCCTTTCCTATGGACAGGGGAGCCAGAGAGGTCAATAGCAAACTAGTGCTTCGCGTTTTACTGCTTTGACAGGGTCAAATTGCTATTTCTGCGCAGCTGAGCACTCTAGGCATCCTGTTTCCAGGGGAGATTTATTAGCAGCGTGAGCATTTTGTACACCTCTCTTGAGGCAACAGTGATCACAAACACCCTGTGGTGGGATGTATGTCTATCCCCCTGTTAAGCAAGGCACTAGACAAGGGTGTCCTCATCACAGGACAGCTTTCTGCTAAACTGCCCAGGAGTGAGTCAATATCCATTCCCTTGAGGCAAGGAGAAAAAAGGGGAAATGGAGAAGAAACAGTTAAAATGCTGGTGGATTTTGCTGTAACTCTCTTCAAGAACAGGAAGGGTAATTATATTTTTATTCCACCAGATACTGGGTCAGGACAATGATCCGTCAAGCCCCATAACTTCTATCCAACAGTGGACAGCATTGGTCGCTTTGATGAAGTATCCAGTAGGGCTGAAATTCTGTTTCTGAAATTTTTCTATTTCTGCTAAAATTGGCCATTTCGTTTCCACAATTTTTATTTATTTTTTTTAGCAAAAAGGAAAATAGCTTTTTGTTTCCGCTCTAGACTCTCCAGCAATTCACAATAGAATGATTCATTCCCTGCTGTTCACTCTTAGCTCCGAATAGTCAGATGTTGTATTCTACTTGGCTAATACCCATTCATGGACCTATTCTCCAATAATTGAGCCAATCCTTGTTTAAACCCAGCTGTGCTACTGGCCTTTACAACACCCTCTGGCAACAAGTTCCGAGAGTTCTTTGTACATTGAGTGAAAGAGTACTTCCTTTTGTTTGCTTTAAATCTGCTGCCAGTTAGTTTCATGGCGTGTCCTAAACGAACATCTTTCCTTCTCTCCCTAAAAGTAGGTGTCCAGGCCTTCATGCTCACCACGCTGGGGAGTGAGGGGAGAGGCAAGCATACATAGTACTTGCCACTATTCCAGCTGCCTGACATGGGGGTGGGGGTGCAGCCGTTCCCATAGGTGCACACCCATCTCCACCTACCTCCACCCATATCTATGCACGGAGCAACCGTCATTGGAGCCCGTTGCTCCATGGTTGGGTGAAGGGTGGAGTGTGCGAGCATGTGAACACCCCCACCCACCGTGGGTGCCATTCCCATGGACACCCACTGCAGGCAGCATTCTCGCGGGTGTGCCTGTGTGAAAAGGGCCACTGTCAAGGGTCAGTGTATAACTGGCAGTCAAAAATGACATGAGCCAGAAATTCAATCACCCCTTGGCGAGCGACAACCCGTGCAGTATTTCTGTGAATGGGGGACACCAGACATTCTCCCCTCCGTTACTGCAGAAGGCAACAAACCAAATATCCCCAGTGTAAACACATGCCTAAATTTCCATATATTTAGAAAATTCAAATAGGCTGCCCCATTGGGTTGCAAGGTAAGTGACTGATAAATGGGCAAATTTTTCTGGGCATTCACTGCCGCTAGCAAAGTTTGATTTTCCTGGGCAGAAACGTGCTGTCTAACCAAACTTACACCAGCAGACACGTTCATACCCAAGAGGAACTCTCTCAAGAAGCCCAGATTACATAGTACAATCTCCATTCTCTGCTCCCAGGGGCCCACGCCCTTCATATTGAGTGCTAAATAACGGAAGTTGTCAGGAGGGGAAAAATTAGCCCACAACCAGAATTTAACAATGGGTGTTTTCAGACGTTACGAGATCACGGTGAACCACACTGAACCACGCTCAACCCCCCCGCGGGGCCAAAGGGCCCGGAACGTCTGAACGGCGTGCGCCAGATGTTCATCACGCTCAATACCCACATGGGGTCAGTTTGAACCACGCTTCCCGGGCTAGCCGGGGGAAGGTCTCGGGAAGCGTGGTCAAACCAACCCCCACAGGGAACCAAGCAAAAGTAACGTCTGGACGCCAATCCCCCAGCGGAACCAAAAAAATGGAGCCCCGGCCGGGGACGAGGCACGCAGCGTCGCTGCCAGGCAACCAGCACCAACACAAACACCGGAGGGAGATTTAAAGCGAGAGCAGCAGCAAGCAAGCGTGGCGGGATGGAGCGAGGAGGGAAGCGGAAGAGACCGGAGGCACGAACAGCGACAGCGGCGGCACAGGAGGCGGAGGACGTGCAGCCAGGCCCAGCGATGCAGGCGGAGGGGGCACAGGTGCAGGAAGGGGGCACACGGGAGCACCCGACCAGGGAGGCGCCCCGGGAACACCAACCACAGCTGCAGCCGGGTCGCGCCGCCCCGGGGACAGCGGCCGGAACAGGCCCACAGGAGGCACCCAGGAAACGGGTAAGGGCACCCACTGGGAGGGGAACAGGGGGCACAGGGGAACCCCCTGTGGAGGGGGCCGGGGGGACCCCGGGCGGAAGGCAGGGGGGCAGGGGGACCCCGGGCGGAGGGCAGGGGGGCAGGGGGCCCCCGAGAGGGCCCACACCCTCACCCAGCAACCAACCACCCCCCTTCCCCCCCCCAGACACGAAAGTCGGCCCGGGCGGACGAGCCCCAGGAGGAGCCCGGCCCCCGGCCCCTGGAGGCGCACCCCCAGGAGGAGGTGGAGGAGGAGCACAGGCAGGTGCAGCAGGAGCTGCACCGGGAGGAGGAACAGCAGGGGCCCAGCCGGAGGAAGGCCTATCACAGAGGGGGACAGTGGGGCCTCCAGGAGACCCGGGACTTCATACGGATCTGGGGGACCCTCGAGTACCAGGTGGAGCTCGCAATAAACCAGCGCAACGAGCATGTCTACCGGGACATCGTGCGCGACATGGAGGCGGCGGGGCACGAGCGCACTGTGAACCAGTGTCGCTCCAAGGCCAAGGAGCTCAAGAGGGGGTACAAGGCCCTCAAGGACAATAACAGCCGCTCCGGCCACGGGGCCCGCACCGCCCCCTACTACGATGCCCTGGACCGCATCCTTCACATGAAGGGCTCCATAGTTGCCCCACGCCTGGTGGGCAGCGCTGTGGTCCAGGGCAGGGAGCGGGCCGAGGTACCCCCTCCCCTCGCCGCCCGCCCGGTAGACACGAGCTCAGGGGACCCCCACCCCCAGGAGGACCACCCGGGACCCGCAGAAGCCCCAAGGCCCCCCCCCAGCAGCAGCCCGGAGACATCCCAACGCCGGGCCGGCCAGGCGGAGTCGGAGGTCGGCACCTTCACCACCCTCAGCCAGTGGTCCCAGGGGGAGCACTCCCAGGGTGAGGCGCCGGCCTCCGAAGGCTCGGAGACGGACATAGAGGGTAAGCGGGCCCCCAGGGCAGGGGGGGGCACGACCAGGGGGCCGGTGGCAGGGGCGGGGGTGGGGGCCCTGCTGCAGGGGCCACAACCAGCCCCCTTCACCCGCTCCCCCCTCTCCCGCCCGCAGGACATGGGGAGCCCCAGGACCGGGCCAGCGAGACGGTGCAGGCCCCCGCGGAGGGCACAGGAGAGCAGGTGCCGGACCCAGGTAAGGCGGGAGGGCTGGGATTGCGGGAGGGCCCCCCGGGCGCCAGCCCAGGGGGGCCTCTGGCCTCAGTGGGGGAGGGGGGGCAGGGGGCCCCGGGACCCGACCCCGCTAGGGGACAGGGCCCTGCACTGACCCACCCGCCCATTTCCACAGGGCAGCCCCCGCGCGCGGCGCCTCCGCCGGCCGCGGCCCCAGCCCAGCGGATGCGGGAGTACCGGGCGCGGGTCCGCAGGCGCAGGGAGGAGCAAGCGGAGGACATCGTCCGCAGGGCGGAGGAACAGGGGGAGCGCATGATCGCCTCCGTGGACCGCATGGAGGCGGCCATAGAGCGGTCCATGGAGAAGGCCCTGGAGACAGACCGCCGGCTGGAGGCGGAGGTGCGCCTGGAGCGGAGGCGGGAGCGCCGGGAGCACCAGCGGCAGCAGGGGCTGCTCAGGGGCCTCCGGCAGGACATACAGGGCATGGTGCGGGAGCACAGTGCCAAGATGGACAGGTCCCACGACATTGGGACCTCCCTGCTCCTGCATGCGGGCACCATGTGTGCCTACGTGATGGCCGGCGCACCTCCGGGTGCCCTGCCTGCCCAGGTCCCCATGCCGGGCCCCTCGGCGCCCCCGGGCCCAGCCCTGCCGCCCCTGGCGCCCCCCCGGCCCCAGGGCCCTCGCATGCGCCTCCCAGTGCCCCCGGGCCTCCGGAGGGTCCAGCCCCCCCGGGGCGCGACCGGGGCACCGGGCACAGCTGCCCATCCGCCGCCCGGCCCCCTGCCGGGGCCGGGACCGGCCCAGGACACGGCAGGGGACACGGACAGTGGGGGGGAGGGGAGCTCCCAGAGCTCGGTGGGCCCAAGCGGCCGCACGAGGGGTCGGCCCAGGAAACGCGGGGGGATGGTGGGAAGGGGGGGGAGGGGGAGGGCCACATGAGGGCGGGTGGTGGACGGGGTCACGGGGACGGGGGTGGGGAGGGGGCACAGGGTGATTGTGTGCACTGTGTGGGCAATAAAGTGTTGTAAAGAGACAGTTGTCCCCGGCCCGTTTGTGGGGGGGACAGGGCTGTGGGACCGCGTGTACAGGGGCATGGGCACGGAACGGGGGGTGGGGCCCCCAGGGGCGGGAAGGCCCTCACAGCGGGCCCCCCCGGGCGATGTGGGTTGCAAGGGCGTTCCGGATCCTTTTGGCATACCGGTACTCCCGGGGGTTCCCTGCGTTCACGTACAGGGGAACAGGACCGGGGGGCCGGTGGGGCTCGGGGTACTCCAGGGCCGCCCCCTCGGTCTCGCACACATTGTGCAGAACGCAGCAGGCACCGATCACCAGGGCGGAGGTGGGGACGGTGAAGTCCAGGCGGCCAGCTAGACTCCTCCAGCGCTGCTTCAGGGCCCCGAAGGCACGCTCCACCACGGTCCGGCTCGCACACAGGTGGGTATTGTATACCTGCTCCGCAGGGGGGCTCGGGACAGGGTAGACCTTCATCAGCCAGCGGGTCAGGG
Source organism: Sphenodon punctatus (assembly GCA_003113815.1). Lineage (NCBI taxonomy): Eukaryota > Metazoa > Chordata > Lepidosauria > Sphenodontia > Sphenodontidae > Sphenodon > Sphenodon punctatus. The sequence goes on from QEPC01011712.1 coordinate 4,608,604, forward strand.
GGTAGGCGGGGTCCCCCAGGATGCAGGGGGGCATGGGAACACCCTCGATCCACCTCATGCCCATGTCCGCGAAGTCCCCCCGGTACATGCGGGCATAGAAGGGGGAGATGGTCATGATCCTGGCGTCGTGACTCCGGCCGGAGTTGCCCGTGTAGATGTCTATGAAGCGGGCCCGGTGGTCCACCACCCCCTGCAGGTGCAGGGAGTAGTATCCGTGCCGGTTCACATACTCCAGGGCCTCCCCCGCGGCCGGGCGCAGGATCTCGATGTGTGTGCCGTCCACGGCTCCGATGCAGTTCGGGAAGCCCCCGGCCGCGAAGCCAGCCATCACAGCGCCCTGGTCCAGGAGCTGGATGGTCCTGTCGAGGAGCACGCCCTCCACAGCCTCGCACACATCCCGCACGATGCAGGCGACCGTGCTGAGCCCCACCCCGAAGTGCTGGGACACGGAGCGGCAGGAGTCGGGCGTTGCGAGGGCCCAGACCCCTATGGCCACCCGCTGGACCATGGGGATGGGCTCCCGCATGGAGGTGTGCTGCCGCTCCAGCCAGGGCGCGAGGAGCTCCGCTAGGCGCAGCAGGGTGGCCTTGCCCATCCGGAAGTGGGACCCCCACTCGGCCTCCCCCCAGTGGGCCTGGGCCCGCTCCCACCAGGCCTGGGGCCGCTCCGTGACCCATAGGCTCCGCGCTATGGGCATAGCCAGCAGCGCTGCCCGGCGGAGGGTCTGCGTTGCCCAGCGGAACCGCCTCGCGGCCCCTCGGAGCGCAGCGGGCCGGGTGAGGCTCCGGCAGGCGGCCAGCCACGCCCCCCAGGCCCGGCGCCGAGCCCTGAGCCGGCCACGGACTCTCCTGCGGGCCTGCTGGCCCCGGAGGCGCACGCCAGCCCGCAGGGCCAGGACATAGCGCAGGCGGACGGCCAGGTGCACCCTCTCGGTCAGGAGGCACAGCTGCTCAGTGTGGTCACGGTGCCACTCAGCCGCGAGCGCGAGGAACATCCAGTTCCCACCTGCCCTATCGCGCTCCATGGTGCTGGGGCCCCGGTGGGGGCTGGGAGCGCTTATGGCGGCCCGGTGCTGGTGGCTCCGCCCGGGGGTCGGCCTCGCGGGCCTGCGCGCGCCCTGTGCCGGTGCGTTCCGGCTGCTCCCGCCCCCAGCACCCCGGGCCCCCTCCCCTCGCTGTTTGTAGCGGGATGGCCTTGAAGGTGCGATTAGGCAGACAGAGAGCTCGCTGTTGTTCTCTGCAGCTGTGCCGGGCCCGCACCCCACGCCTCGCTCTGTTGTGCTACAATGTTGCGGTGCGGGCCCGTGTTCCCTGTCCCGGGGGCCGGGCCGAGCCTCTCCCGGCCCTGGGCAGTCTGTGTGCCCTCCGGGCTCCGTGTCCCATTCCCTGTTGTGCTGGACCATGGCTGGCTGCCCATCCATGGGGCTCCCGCTGTCCGGCCCCCAAGGGGCCCCCCATATCTGGGCCTTCCGCGAGACCATGTCTCTGTGCGACCTGTGGCACACCCCTGCCGTGCAGCTGCTCCTGGCCGGGCCGGGGAGCCGTGCAGGTGCCTACGAGAGCCTGAGCTCCGGGCTCCGTTACTTTGGCCATGTGGTGAGCGCCCGTGATTGCCGGCTGCATGCGGAGGCCCTGGGGCTGGCTCGTTTCCCCGAGGGGCGCATCCCGGAGGTGCTGTGCGCCCATGTGCCCTGGAGCGCCTCGGAGACCGTGTCAGCGCTGGTGGTGTGTGGTCTGGGCGCCTACTCGGAGTGCCTGGCCGAGGGTGGCCCTGCCTTGGCCGTGACCTACTTCTCCTGTGTTCACGGGGCCCGTGGGTACCAGCGCACCCGTGGGGCGGCGTTCCAGCGGCTTCTGGAGCTGGGGCATCTTCCGTGGCCCCCTTCTGCTGCCTGCTGTGTGCCGGAGCCCTCCGCGGTGGAGATGTCATCCCTGTTGGCGGTGTGGGCGCGTGTGGATGTGCAGCTGGCCCTCACCATGCCCGATCCCTTCGAGGCCTACTACCTGATCGCCCACTACATGTCCTTGCAGGGGTACCGCCGGGGCATGCTGCACTGGCCCCACCTGGTCCACCGGGCGGGCCACCCGGGCCCTGGGGCCAGCGGGGCCCCCGGCAGCGGCCCGTGAGCCCCGCGTCGCTGGCCTGCCCCCCCCGGCGTGGTGCCCCCGTGTGGGCTCCCGCCCCGGCCCGGGGGGGGGGCCTGGTCCCCGCTGGCCGCTCCCGACCTGCGGACCCCACCTCGGTGAGCTCCCGCCCGCCTCGCTGCTTGCTGCTGCCCCTGGCCGTGGTCCTGGGCCCCCTCCATCCCCGTGACTCCGTGGGTGCTGCCTGAGCGTCGCTGGTGCTGCGGAGGAGCACCGCTGGACCCGGCTGCCCTGCCTGTGCCAGCCTTTGACTGTGGGGCCCCCTTCCTCCTCCTCCTGGCGCCCCTCCGCCGGCCTCGCTGTGCTTTGGGGGCCCCCAACGTGCCTTGCTCCAGGGGTCCGCCCCCCCCTCCGAGACTGCCTCTGTTCCTGTGGGGGCACCTCCTTGGACTGGACTGGACTGGGGTGGTGTGGGGGTTGCTGCTGTCCGTGCCTTGCCCCGTGGTGGTGCCCCCCCCCTCCCTGCCGGTGTTCCGGGTGGGGCGTTCCGGGCGCCCCTTCCCCCCTTCCCGGCCTTTCCCTGGTGTGAGTGTGTGTGCCCGGGCGTGTGGCCGTGCATTGTGCCCTGCTGCGGGACCGCTGTGTGAGCCGGCTGTCAGCCTGTTCTCGCTCTTCCCCCCTCCCTTCCCGTTTCCCTTGTGTGGGCGTTCCCTTGAGTGCCTTGTGGCTTCGTTTGCCCTCAGTCGGCCATGTCTGTGTCCCGCCCCTGCCCGGTGCCTTGTGGGGGTTTAGCGCCCGCCGGGGGTTCGGCTGCACGTCTGTTGTGCTGCCACGGCCCGCGATGATGCGGCCCGGTTCTGGGCCGTGGTCCCGTTCCCGGCACGTCTGTTTGGGTCGTTTTCCAACCCCCGGGCGTGGTTGCGCTGTTCGCCCCCCCTGGTGGTTCGCTGTGGTGAACCGGCCGCCCGTAACGTCTGAAAGTACCCAATAGCAAGCTTGATTAAAGAAGCCACAGATGGAAGGCCAGTTTCAGCTCACATTAGGGTGACTGGAATGCCTTTTGGTACATATAGTATTGACCGCAGAAAAGCATTCTGCACTTCCTCCAGTACAGCGATATACACTGGTCCCCAGACTTGAACTCCATACAGTAACTGGGGGAGAACGTTTGCTCTGTAGCTTTTTACCACTGGGGAAGTCATTTTCCCGCCCCTTAAAAAATAAAACCATAAAATTTCCCTCCAAGTAGAACTGGCAACCTCAGTGGTAGCTTCAAAGTGGACTCGCCATGATAAAGACCACTTTCATACATGCCTCCCCCTCCCTGCATATTTTGGCTATGGAACCTGCAGCCCGAATATGCATGGGGATCGGCCGGTGCAAAAGGCCCCCCCACGCGACTTTGCACAACCCCCAGATATTTGAATCATTTGACTTGCTCTATGCGATGAGCCTTCATATACCATGTATGCACCACAGAATTCTTCCCCATGACTACTACTATAGTTTTAGAAAAATTCACCTCGAGGCACTCCATGTTGCAAAATTCACAGAACCGCTGCATTAGTCATCTCGGACCAGTTTGGGTCTGAGACAATAATATGGTGTCATCTGCATAGAGCAAAACTGCGAGGGTCGTTTTGCCACGTCTAACTAGACGGCAAGGGGACTCTTTCATAAATGCCAGCAGATCACTAAATATATAGGTTAAATAATAAGGGAGCCAAGAGGCATCCTTGGCCTGCTTTTTGGGAAGTACGTACAGGATAGTTCCCCTGAATAACCCACCCTTACACAGAGCATGCTTTCCTTATATAAAGAGATGATTAGATAGAATAACCATCGATCAATATCAATGGTTAACTTCAGCCAAAGCCACATGTGAATGAAGGAGTCAAATGCTGCTCGTAAATCCACGAAACAGAGAAAAAGAGATGCATTCTTCCTCTGGCCCACATAAGTAGAGACCAATTGATTTAGAAGAAAAATGTGGTCAGTTTTGGAAACCCCTTTTCTAAATCCAGCCTGTTCAGGGCCAATGAGATTAATGCTATCTACCCGTTCTTGTAGTTTGTTAAGAAGGTAGTTGGCATACAACTTGCCAACCACACTAAGAAGGATTATCAGGTGATAGTTAGATGGCTCATTATGGTCACCCTTTTTACATATGCAGACCACAGTGCTCTGAGTCCTGCCCCACCCCCTTGGGATCTGACCGGTCTCCGGAATCACCCTAGGTGCACTCCTTCCCCCTATGAACCCTCTTGAAGCCTCCCCAGCAACATCCAGGTATTAAGGTTTCTAGCCATCTTTGTCAGCAAAGGGTTAACCCTTTATTCTGTTCTCTGAAAAGTTAAATGCCATGATTTAAATTGGCCAAATGCTCCAAATGGATAAGACTGAATCTTCATTGATTAGCCTTCCCAGGAGAGACATGCGTCGCTGATCCCGGCTAAATTCAATTATAACTTGAGCATTTTTTTCCTTGTGTCTTGGTTGTTTTCCTCTAAGAGGCTGCATCAGTTGGTTTTCACATCTTATTTGGAGTAGCAAATTAGTCAGAACTGAACTCTGTCATTCCACAGCCTTGGGAACAAATGGTGGATGATGAAATGATCTAATATGCAGGTAATTATCACTAGGCATGCTGCTTAGTCCAGATGAAGAAAGCAGTGCTTCTGCCAGAATTAGCACCTAAGAGGGCATGCACTGAAGCAGAAACTCTCTGCCATTTTATCACCTAGATTTGCTTAGATAGAAGTCCTATAAATATCATTGATTATCCCCCTTCTGTACCATAGTCTTGGCAAGTCTGGAGAAAGACAGAGAATATAGCGTATGGTATTTTTCTATTCCAAACATGGTTTCAATCTAGATATTCATGCTGATGCTGAAAGCAAAGCAAAAAATATGTAATTATTGGATATGGGTACACTAAAACACAGCCTGCAGGTTATCTGTGCAAAAGAAGAGTTGACATTTAATTTACTGGATCTGATTTCATTTTTATCTCAAAGCAAAAATGTTTATTAGTGCTTGTAGGGAAAAATGATTGACAGATGGAGATGGACTTCTTTACACGATGGCCGTTAATACACGGACGGATGTGCGTGTGTGGTGTTTTGGTGCGGCAGGTGGAGGTGTGTGTGTGTCTGTTTACATGGAAACACAGCCACTTGCACCCATTTCCACCCACCTCCACCCATGGAGCCTCCTCCATTTTACCGGAAGGCTCCATGGGTGGAGGTGGGCGATGGGAGGAGGTGGGTGTACGCCGGGAGCGCGCACGCACAAACACCCACCGCCCGTGGTGTTTACACGGGTGCACACATGGCGCATACCCATCCCCCCCACTTCCAGCTGTTTACACGGACTGCCCCCCCTGCCGCACACCTGCCCGAACACCGAGCCGGGGGGGGGGGGCATCCCGTGTAAAAATGGCCAACATCTACAGCATTGAGAGAAGCAGCACAGACATTTCTTTGGTGCCCTGCCAACGTGTCTGAACCTGGCCCACAGCATCTGGAGTGTTATTTGCTTTTGGGGTGTTTCTAGATATTGGGGGGGAAATTCAGGGCTTGGGCCCAAGAAATAACTACTTAAAACAACTAAAACACAATTGCAATGTACTCCTGAGTAGACTCCCAAATCTACACTAACATGCATTGGGGGCTTCCATTGGTCCCAGAGCTGCCCAGAATCAAGAAAGCTCAAAGATGTTTAAATTAAAACCACCTCTACTGCTCTTCCTTGCCTGCTCCCTCAACCCATCAATCAAGTAATGGCCATCTCTGAAGTTGAAAAGATATGATTTGAAGTGTAGTTTTGCCATTTAAGTGCCAAATCTCTTCCTCTGTTAATCTCTTGACAATGACTCACCTTCTTAAATTTAGTCAGGAACGTCCCTTATTAATAACCTCAAAAAGTGCTGAGTCTTGACATACCTGAGTGAAAAATGCAGCAATGCTTAGTTAGATTGCTTGAATGGCATCATTTTGTTAAACCCTAAGTCAGTCATTTCAAGAGCAAATCACGACCAAGAGCAGGCTATTAACCAATCATACTTGCCTTCAAAAAGGAATTTCACTAATTTATAGTCTGCCCGAAGAGAGGAGGTAGGATATAAATTTAAATAAAATTGGCATCCTTTAAAAAAAAAAAAAAAAAGCTAAATGTAGACCTGCTTAACTAGCAACGTTTGTGAGATTTTGCAGGTCAATGACAATCTGCCCGGATCAGCCACTGACAGCATTTACATCTTTTCACTTCATTGCTGAATACCAATTGTTCTCCTTCCTTTCAAAGTGCTAACTTTTTATTTATTATTGTTGATTGATTGATTGATTTAAATAGCAGATGCTAGTCAAGGAAACAAACTCAAACTAGTGACAAATGTCAGCATCCTGAGTCCAAACCTACCTCTCCCATCAGACTTTTCCTAGCTCCTCAACCCCATCAATTATTAGGGATGAGTGAACAGAACTGAGTTCAGAAATTCGGTTCGGTTGGAAAATCGAGTTCGGTTCGGAAGTTCGGTTCGGTCGACTGAACTATTTGAGTTCAGTCCGAACTTCCAAACAGAGTTCGGAAATTCAAACCCCATTGAACTAAATGGAATATTATCTTATAGGGATGGTCGAACAGAACCGAGTTCAGAAATTTGGTTCAGTTCGGTTAGAAAATCGAGTTCGGTTCGGAAGTTCGGTTCAGTCGACCAAACTGGTCGAGTTCAGTCCGAACTCCGAACTTCTGAACCGCGTTCGCCCATCCCTATCAATTACTCCTTTATATTCCTCTTTATACTGTCTTGTCCTTCAGGATCGCCTCCCTCCCTAAGCTAACCACATGTTCTGCAGCTCCTCAGCTTCATGAATGTATCTTTATCCCTCCCTCCCTAAGTTCCCCTCCCATTGTCTCCCCTCACCTTGTCCATTCTAGATTGTAGGCCTCTTGGGGCAGGGTCTGTCTCTTCAATCATGACTGTTCAGCACCAAGCACACATAAATTAGGGCTGGTCTCAGAATCAAGTGTTTTTATTTGTGTCTGTATTTGTCTTTGTGTTTTTACTATTGGCATTTATTTGTATTTGTATCTTTACCAGTTTAAAAAGGGAAGCACTGATTTGGGGGAGGTAGAGAATGCAGCTAGCTTGATGGGAAGGTTGTTAGCTTGGGAAGGGTGGGGCATGCCATGGTTCTGGCTCAGGGGGATCGCTGTTGGCTTGGGAGAGGGGAGAATGGAACATGGGACTGGCATCATGTGGGGAGTTTCTGGCTTGGGGATGGGGGAATGGAGCATGGATCTGGCTTAGGGAGGCATCACTGGCTTGGGGGAATGGGGCATGGGACTGGCTTAGGGAAGGGGTCACTGGCTTGGGGAGGGGGAATGAGGCATGGTTCTGGCTTGTGGGGGAGTGGTTTCTGGCTCAGAGGAATGTCATTGTCTTGTGGAAAGTGGAAACCCTAGGTGGTAATGAGATATGGGTCTGGCTCAGGAGGGTCATTGGCTTGTGGGAGGTGTCGCTGACTTGAGAGGGAGGAATGAGGCTGTCAAGGACTCATCATTTCTCCCTGGCTGGACTGGGCCCTGCTGGGCTGGGCCTAGCTGTAGTGCCGGAAACGGCAGTTCTAAGACAAGCCACACAAGCCAGGGCCTGAACACCGCCGCCACCACCACACTTTGAGCTGGCGAGGAGAGCAGGCTGAACAATCTGCACCCCTCCTGCCAACCTCGGGGTGGGCCGAGGAGCTGTCCACATAAGCAGGTGTCCATCCCCGCACTACCCACCACCCTCCAGCCCACCCGCTATCCCGCCCCCGGGCATGATGTAGATGCACAGGAATGGTGAACTCTGCCCATGGCTCTACGGTGCCGGCGGGACTGCATGTGACTGGCCTGACAGGAGGCAGCCCATTACTGCACAGTAGCCTGTGATGTCTCACCGACCTTCTCCGATGGATCTGTCACATAGCGGCTAGCCGACCGTCCCGGGGCAGAAGTGGGTGACTATCTGGAAGCTGCTAGTCTGACAGTCAGCGGTATCATGGGCTAATGTGGGGTAAGGTGGGATAATGTCTTGCTGACCTTATCCAGAGAGAAGCCCAGCTCTAAGCTGGACATGTGCTGCAGTTTGGGGAGTCTAGTTGAAGACCGGATATTTTCAGGAACTGCTGGGTTCGCTCAAAACCTGAATACCCACCCTATTATTTGGAATAGGAAGCTGAAAGGGGCTTTTTCTGGTTTATTTGGGTTTTATCAAAACCTGAATGAACAGCTCTAAAATAATAATAATAATAATAATATAATTAATGAATAAGTGACACATCATGCCCTCAACGTCAATGAAAAAGGCTGTTGTACTGTTAAACTGAGGGCTAAAACTCTCCCCACTCAAGCTGCAAAGCTTTAGGCTTCTGAAATGGCTGGTTTCCCTAATGCAGTAAATCACAGCTTGCTCATGCCCCTTGGCAAATACCGAGCAGTGCACGTATGTGTTGTGACAAACGTCCTTCATTAAAGCTTCATTTGGTTATGTATACTAGTGACAGGGATCCGTCCTAGGGGGCAAATTTAAGACAAACTAATTAGCAACACTCAGAACCTGTCAGTGGCAAAGAGACAAAATTATTTATTATTATTATTATTATTATTATTATTATTATTATTTATTTTGCTGCTGTTTTACCCCACCCCCTCCCGCTCACAGAGCAGCTCGATGACCACAATGTGCCTGGTGCTGCTATGCATATTTGCTCTGGGCAGCATTAAAAACACAAAATACATTAAAATCCCTTAAACTCCTCCCCGCCAAATCCTAACCCCTAAATCCACCCACCCCATCCCCTATCCCAGCCTGCCAAATGCTTTGCCAAGCCTTCCTGTGTTTATGCAGCTCTCGCTAATTAGAAGTGGGGCACTTCAATCCGTTGTTACATGGTTTGAAATGTATCTGTTGGGAATGCGAGTTGCTTACAATCCACTAAACAGCTTTGCATGGAGAAATCGCATCGTATGGTTTCCTATGAGTTTAGAACGCCAGGATGTCGAGACAACGCAGGACTAGGTTGCTTCCATTTGCTTTGCATAGTTAACATGCCCAGCATACATGTAAACCTTTGTATTCTAGGTCATCAAAAACCTTTATATTCTAGGTCTGCATATCCCAAGGTAAAGGGATCTATTTTTTAGGGACAGAGGTGCAGCAAGTACAGCCCGTGATCCGGGGGAGGGAGGGGGGGCACACATCCCGTGAACCAGAGGGGGGCACACAGCCCATGAACCAGGGGGG
>QEPC01011712.1:4619828-4637302 GCA_003113815.1 Sphenodon punctatus
TGGATGGGTGAAATAGGAGGAGGATGGCAATGGATTAGGAATAGGAAGGAACAAAAACTACTGGGAGAGAGGGAGCCTTCTGAAACGCCTGCTGTTCAGGAACAGTGACTAGTTCAGAAGGTGTTGGGAAGGGGGGAGACAATCAGGTTTTTTTCTTGCTGCACCCACCTCACCGCAAGCCCCATTGGCTCCATGCAGCCTAGCCCGTGGCCAATCGCAGACTGCGAAGCCAGTGGTCTGAGGTGAAAAGGGATGGTGATTGGGCAGGCTGGCTGCTACACCAAGCCTCTCCACCCCTGGTGCCTGGAAGTCTGCTCCTCAGCTGACTCCCCTTCCGTGTCATGGTTCCAGTGACACTTTTTTTGCCACACGAACTCACCCGAATGCGATCCGAACTGACCGAACTGTTCAGTCATTTCGACGTTCTGATCTAGTTCGTGTTCGGTCAGTTCGTGTTCGGATTCGGGTTCGGTTGTCCGAACAGACAGAGTTCGGTCCGAACTCCAAACCGCGTTCGCCCATCCCTACGAATTGGTACACTTTATCGCATGTAAGGGATTGCCCTCTGCCAAACGTACCACCCTGCTGTTCATCCGACATGTTCTTAAGTTACATGGCTGTCCACAAGAGATCATCAGTGACCGTGGAACGCAATTTGTGTCACGTTTTTGGAGAGCCCTGTTCCAAGCCCTCCAAGTAACATTGACACCCACCACTGCTTACCACCCACAAGCCAACGGACAAGTTGAGCGGGTTAACTAAAATATGGAGCAATACCTTCGTTGCTACATTAACTACTTACAGGATGACTGGGTCATATGGCTTCCTTTAGCTGAGTTCATCTATAATAATGCCCCAAATGCCTCCCTTGGAACATCTCCTTCTGTGTCTCATACGGTTTCCACCCACATATAGGTACCCTCGAAACCCCTTTGCTGATTGTAACAGCTACCGGGGCACTGGCCCAGCAGATCCATGACACCCAAAGCCTGGCGCGGAACGTATTGCAGCAAGCGTGACAACGATATAAAGAACAGGCTGACAAACATCACCGGGAGACCTTGTCTGGATAGACCGACGACATTATGCCTCTGCACGGTTCTCCGCCAAGCTAGATGCCCGCTACATTGGACCTGTCTCTTATACACATCTAGATGTGTATAAGAGACAGGGCCTTGAGAGGAGTGCTCCAATCAGCTGTTTGGCAGGCCAGGTGAGTGCACTCCTCTGCCCCTCCAGTCAGCTGTTTGGAATGGTGGCCAGAGTGAGTGTGTCCCTCTGGACCCGATCCTCGGGCCTTGCCTCACAGTGGGACTGGGCAGGGCCTAACAGAAAGAAGGGCACACATTATCGTGGATTAGTCCATCTGGGTGAGTCTTAGCTCACGCCATGTTGCCGACCTTCTGTAGATGACGCATTTGGTAGGAGCAGGCCTCCCATCCTGAGAAGGAAGTGGGCGAACATCTGGCAACCACCGAACTGACGAGCAGGTGACTTGTGGGCTATTGTGGGCTGTAGCCAGGCTACTGTCTCATTTGTTTTCACCCAAAGACTAAAAACTATTAATGCCGAGAGGGCCAATAGTCAATATTAATAGTTTAGTGGAAAAGGAGAATGCTGTGGAGATAATATATCTGGATTTCAACAAAATGTTTCACGGAGTTTCACATGAGATTCTCATTGCCAAGCATGCACAGCGTGAGCTGGAGGACACTACAACAAAGTGGATTCATGGGCTGGTTGAAGAATCCTACTCCAAAGAGTCGGCATCAGAGGCTCATCAGCAACTGGAAGGAGTTATCAAGTGGGGGCCTGAAGGATTCCATCCTGTGTTAGGTGCTGGGTGTTCGATATCTTTATCAACAACTTGGATGAAGAAGTGAAGGGAATAATTATCAAGGGTAGCTAACACCTTGAAAGATAGAATTAAAATTCAAAATATCTTGAAAGCTTGGAAACTTGGACTGAAATTAACAAAATGAAATCTAAGCAAGGTAAGTGTAAAGTTCTGCATTTGGGGAGGGGCAGTGGGGATTAAGGCACAAGTATTAGATGGGGGAATATCTGAGTTGGAAGCAGCACCTATGAAAAGGATCTCGGGATTGTGGTTGATCACAAACTGGAGAGTCAGCGATGTAATTGTGACTGCGGTTTTAGCTTGCATAAACACAAGTATTGTTTCTAGGGATGGGCGAACAGATCGCGGTTCGGGTTCGGCCGTTCAGTTCGGCCGTTCGGTTCGGCCGTTCAGTTCGACTGCGTTCGGTTCGTCCATTCGGTTCGGCAGTTTGGTTAGTTCGGCCGTTCTGTTCAGCTATTCTGTTCGGCTGTTCGGTCGTTCGGTTCAGCCGTTCGGGAAATGTTATGGGTGGGTTTTTTGTTTTTTATATGGTTTTTTTGTTTTTTATTGGGTTTTATATGGTTTCTTTTGTTTTTTATTTGTTTTTTTTGTTTTTAAATGGGGGTTTGTTTGGTTTTTTTGTATCTAATATTATATCTATCTATCTACACTAAATCTAACTGCTATTAACTATTCTAAATGCTATGAACTAAATGGATTATCTAATAAGTACACAGGCTCCCAATTTACTGTAACCAAGCCAAGCACGTGTACCTGAGCTCTCGCATCCTCATGAATGTTGCATCCCTTGTCTCTCCCTCTGTTCCCCCTTCCCTGTCTCCCCTCCCCATGTCTTTAGATTGTAAGCTCTTGAGCAAGGACCGTGTCTATCTCATTCTTTGTAAGCGCCAGGTACATTGTTGGCGCTATATAAATGCTTATAATAATAATAATTAATCCTGCATTCAAGCTGGGGGTTGGCCTCGCTGACCCGATTGGTCCTTCCAAAGCTGTGACTCTCTTATTCTATTCTAAGGTTAAAACTGACACAAGCAATCAGCTTGGTGGTCTTGTGTACTCCTCCAAGCACGCCGGTAGTCGTGTCCTATGGGAACTCACAGGGTACCTGTGGGTTCAAAACTAAGTGAACCCTTCCTCCATCAGTTACCCACTTACCTTTGGGAGGGGGCCTGAGGCCTATGTATCATGGTACCTTTAGGGGCACAGCCTGGCATCTAGGCCCCAGGCACATGAACCAACCCTCAACTACTGCCACACTCGACAGGTAAGACTGGGGTGTAGAGTTGAGATTGATACCTGTTTGGTTAGCGTGCAAGTGCCCCACATCCCCAATCCGTTTGCGGATGGATCAGGTAGAGTGGATTTGACAGGGATGCCTGTTTCAGTTGGTGTCAATAGGCATCATTAGTGTATTAGTGCCTAGGCTGAGTGACAGGGGCCATCATAACATACCCTATCTAAGGGGGCTGCATGGATTTAAGAGCCCCTCATTTGTGTCACCGCTAAAGCTACGGTTTCCTTGTATTTTGGAGCAGCTGTTCAGAAAGGTGACTAGCCAGACTGCTTTCCCAGGCAGCGCCCCATTGGGCTGACGCTGCAAACTGCTGCATGTGGTTGGGACCCTGTGGTGTCAGTAGGACAGAGAGAAGCAGTTCTACTTCTGATTCCACGTGGCAGATGGCACTGTCTCCGTGCATTCCTGCCAGCTTATAACAGTACCTATTCTTCCATGTTTCAAACACCCGTATATCTATGTGGCTGCAATTTAAATCCATTCCTTCTTCTTCTATCTTCTGCAACTGTGGAGAACAAATGTTCACCATTATTTTTATTTTTGGTATCCTTTTAGATATTTGAAAGCAGCTATCATGCCCCCTCTTAGTCTGTTTCTCTCTAGGAAGGCTAAACATACCCAGTCCTTCCAGCTTTTCCTCACACGGCTTGTCGTTGTGGCTGACTTTCAGAGAAGCTATCTGAATATAGCCTGGCTCAGTGACTNTGCAACTACCACCCCATGTGCACATCCACCCCACATTCCACATATCCCTGTTGAAAAAGGCTGACCCTCTACAGGGCCCCAAACATGCGACACAACCTGACCCTAGCGTGAGTATGGCCGTCGGGCCTGAATATGAAGTCCGGGCCATATTGGATGCCAAGCTTATATGTGGCAAGTTGCATTACTTAGTTGATTGGGTTGGGTACGGTCATGGCAACTGGTCCTCGGAGCCGGCAGCCAACGTATCAGCCTCCTGCCTCACCCACATGTTTCATTTGCAACACCCCTCGAAACCTGGCCCGTCCTGGAACTTTCGCCAGCCGCCTCGGGGGGCGGGGGGGGATAATGTCCACCTCTCCTTGCTGCAGCCCCCCACTGGCCTGCACCCTGGGGGAGTGCTGCTGTTGACTCCACAGCACGGTGCTCCCCAGGCATCATCTCCCGGGGCAACCAGTCCTGCCGCAGGGCCCTTGGCCATGGCCTCGACACCCGCACTCAGCACGGGCATTCCCCTGCCGCGACGCTCTGAGCACCTGCAGGCGTGCACAGGGGTGGGGCCTTCGGAATAAACACCCAGCGCCGACAGCAGTGCGGTGCTGCTGATCACACTGACCCCTGAGAGTGAAGCATTGCAGCGTGTATCTAGTGACTTCTGTGTGCGTGTAGAACAAAGTGGTGTGTGGATTTGGAGCCCCGTGCGACTGGACCTTCCTTCCTGACGTTTTCCTTGAGCGGTAGAGAGAGAACCTGAGTGAGTGAACGGTGAGTGTCTGTGTGCGTGGTCCCCTCTCCCTGCCCCTCCTGGGCGGTGCCCCTTCCTGGTTGTGTGCCCGATAGCCCTCCCTTCGTCGGGTCCCTACCCTTCCCCCACACGTGAAGCTGCACTGTTTGTAACTCTCCAGTTCCCTTTTCCCCGGAGTAAGTGGAACGAGCGCGAGGTTGGGGCAAGGCTCTTGGCTTCCCCGTGTCGCTCGCGCCTTATGATGATAGAGGCCTGAGATCTTGTAAGTCTCTAAGGCCACCATTCTATCCTGACGGGCACTTACTCCCCAGTCTGAACGCCTTGGACCAGGGTCAAGCCTTGAGTCATGTGTACGTGCCCCCTGAGTGTGTGAAAAGCCCCCTCCCCGGTGACAGCCCTTGGGCAAGGAAATGTGAAATTCACAATCTGGCAACACTGATTTGAGCTGAGAGTGAGGCAGGCCCAAACAAGTCTAAAGTGGCCCAATGGGGAGGCAAGGGTGGACCCCTACCTTGAACAAAAGGGAGCCGTTAGGGTACTTGGAGCTCCCCCATGTGCATAAATAATATGAAATGGCCTATGCGTGGGTGTTTCATCCCAGAAAGCAAATTAGACAATGAATGGTGGCAAAAGCCACAGTAAGTTATCATCTCCAGGTAGCTGGAGGAGGTCGTCCACAGGAAAATAAGCATGTGCCCTTATATCTCTTTCACATACTGAAAGGGGAGGATGAAGAATTCCAAGGAGATGAGTCTCCTTTACATATCCAGGAAACTGAGTGTTCCCTTCTCTAACCCTTGATATGGAGGAGATGCTAGGGTCCAATAAGTCTAGCATAAGCAGGTGTGTTTTTTATACATTTTCAACCTATCACTGGATATTTGCCATTGTGCTGCCCAATTTATAACTGGTCGATGATCAAATGCTGAGTTCCCTGGCTAGTCCTAATGATCAATTTAAATTTGGGAGCCGTGCTTCATTCAAGTTCTCCCGAATCTTTCTTGGCAAACCTTTTTCATAATGTTGGCTGGCTGCTGACTGGGGTGGGAAAAAACGGTGTTCTTCTGGGTCTTGTTTAAGTTTTAATTAATTTAGGAGATATTTTTTCTTCCTGGCTTGGGCTTTCTCACATTTTAATGCTTCGGTCTGCTTAATTGCAATCAGTTAGTACGGTGGATAGGCAGCAAGTGTCAGTTGGCATGTGCTCACTGCCTTATTGGGAGGTGAAATTGGGAGCTACTTGCTTACTACTTGAGTCATTTTTACCAGTCTTTAATCTTGTTCCTTCTGTTGTGTTAGCTGTGTTTCAACTTCCCTTGACTGAACTCTGGCTCGTATGCTACGAAGAATTAGAAAAACAGAACACATTCTGCTAGCATATCTGGGTACTGAAGAAAGTTGCAACATCACTGCTGGGAAGGAGCTTCCCTGGTTTGATTGGCAAGGAATTCCCGTAGCAATTTGGAGGGCTCCACTGCTAGCAAGTCCACTACTATTTTGCCTTCTGTTTAATCGATTCTTCTACATGATTCTTCATTAGAGAGTTGTATGCTAGTGGCTTGGGCATGCAGTCTAGCTTCTATCCCCTTCATATATGTTGTATTAGTAATCCGCCTGTGTTCCCCGCTGCTCACTGACCTCCATCAGGGAGGTCAGGGGCAGATTTTGGCTGGAGAGGAGTAAAACGAGTCTCCCTTGGGCTGAGCTAAACAGAAATGCTTGTTTAACTCAGTGGTTGTCTCACCTGAGAAACTAGAATCTCTGCTTGTAATCACAGAGTGCCTTGATTCTCTTAGCATTTGTTGAATCAACTGACTGTGAACCATGGTCCACAAGGGACTGTGTCTCTCCTAAAGATACAGTTTCATGCAGAGGGTATGATAGTGCTCCTGCCTGGCAGAAAATGGAGGAAACAATCTTTCCAATTGCATTTTCCCCTTTATGTTCTGGGGTCTGAAAGGTGACCAGTAAATGCATTCATTGCACAGAATTCAAAGCAGTGAATTTCCCTTAACAGCTAAAATTCAGGAATGTAAAACCCTTCCTCCCATAGGACTTGACCTTAAGGCCACTTTATACCACTCAGATAATGTCAAGTGACCTTGGGTCCAGTCCACACTTATGTGTATTTTATCTGTTTTAGAGCCTATGTGCTTGCATGTAGGATCTGCTCTCTAGATCCATATGGGCAGGTGGACCGAGAGACGTTCTCTGTGATGGAACTCCTTCCCCTGAAGGCTCTTCAGAGCCCAAATCATAGCGTTTTCCGGAGGCAATGTAAAACCTGTGTGTGTGTTGCAGGGGGGAGGGGGGGGGGATAAGGGTTGGGAGGGGATTTTAAAACGTTTTAATGTACTTTTAGTCTTACAGGGTTTCATTATGTTGTTGCCCACCTAAACGTTACAAGAAGGGAGGATATAAATGGAAATAAATAACACAGAGCTAAGTGAGACCATCTGTGGAGTAAAATATAAGTCAATGTGAGGAAGGGTTGCAAAAATGAGCCTCAAGAAAGCTTGCCCACCCCCTGTTTCCTCAGGCACAGGATTACCAAATGCATCTGATCCCCCACAATGCAATGGCTGTTGTGTATTTCTCTATGCTGGTCCTCAGCAGAAGTGTCCGATGAAGTTCTGCACTGTCTGTATGGTGCTGTACGTGTGCGGTAAAATGCATTTCTATATGTTAGCTGCCTGATTTCAAAGAGACCCTTGTCTTGGGATGCAAGTTACAATGCATCTTCCGTAGGTTTGGATTCTCTTGCAATTGTCTTTCTCTGATCAAAGACAGCAGATGTAAAAAATTTCAAAACCACTGACGCCTCCATTCCCTGCTGTAAATCTGAATATGAAGCTCAGGTGTTGACTTCTATCCTCAGCGTTGCAGTTAAAGAGATTTGTCTACGGGATTAAGGGATGGAAAGACTGTCAGGGCTGAGCATCTGCATGCCAAGGCAATTTGTCTTGGTATGGTTTTGTTGTTACTGATGGGAGAGGGATAAATGAATACTTAAACAAGGAATTAGCCCTCTTTTCAATGATTAAATTCACTTTGAACTTCTTTACCCAAAAAACCAAAGTGACTTTTCAAAAACCGTGTTTGATAGAATTCCCTTCTAGTACATGAGCATCTGATTCTAGATTTAGACACATAGGGTGAAAATAAACAAGATGGGGGCAAGCCAGATGCCCTGGCAGTCCACACTGTGGGCTGGCAGGAAGGGCAGTTCAAACAAGCAGCCCCCCTTTGGGAATCTGGGTGTGTGGGCTGCTGTCGCAACTCCCTCCATGCCACAGGTCAGTCGAGGAGCTGCCTGCATGTGGGTCAGGACTCGGAGAACCCTGCTGTGCAGAAAGATTAATTCCCCAGGAGGAACTATGCTACCCCAAACATCTGATAGATGGGGCCTGGAGGAGCATGCTCACCTGGTCTGCCAAACAGCTGATTGGAGGGGCCTGGAGGAATACGCTCCTCCAGGCCCCTCCAATCAACTGTTTTGCTCCTCCAGCCTACCCGATCAACTGTTTGGGGGCAGTCACTTGGTCTGAGTGAGTGCACTCCTCCAGTCCCCCAATAAACTGTTTGGCAGGCCAGGTGAGTGCACTCCTCTGCCCCTCCAATCAGCTGTTTGGCAGGCCGGGTGAGTGTGCTCCTCCACCCCTCCAATCAGCTGTTTGGCAGGCCAGGTGAGTGTGCTCCTCCGCCCCTCCAATCAGCTGTTTGGCAGGCCAGGTGAGTGTGCTCCAATCAGCTGTTTGGCAGGCCAGGTGAGTGCACTCCTCTGCCCCTCCAGTCAGCTGTTTGGAATGGTGGCCAGAGTGAGTGTGTCCCTCTGGACCCGATCCTCGGGCCTTGCCTCACAGTGGGACTGGGCAGGGCCTAACAGAAAGAAGGGCACACATTATCGTGGATTAGTCCATCTGGGTGAGTCTTAGCTCACGCCATGTTGCCGACCTTCTGTAGATGACGCATTTGGTAGGAGCAGGCCTCCCATCCTGAGAAGGAAGTGGGCGAACATCTGGCAACCACCGAACTGACGAGCAGGTGACTTGTGGGCTATTGTGGGCTGTAGCCAGGCTACTGTCTCATTTGTTTTCACCCAAAGACTAAAAACTATTAATGCCGAGAGGGCCAATAGTCAATATTAATAGTTTAGTGGAAAAGGAGAATGCTGTGGAGATAATATATCTGGATTTCAACAAAATGTTTCACGGAGTTTCACATGAGATTCTCATTGCCAAGCATGCACAGCGTGAGCTGGAGGACACTACAACAAAGTGGATTCATGGGCTGGTTGAAGAATCCTACTCCAAAGAGTCGGCATCAGAGGCTCATCAGCAACTGGAAGGAGTTATCAAGTGGGGGCCTGAAGGATTCCATCCTGTGTTAGGTGCTGGGTGTTCGATATCTTTATCAACAACTTGGATGAAGAAGTGAAGGGAATAATTATCAAGGGTAGCTAACACCTTGAAAGATAGAATTAAAATTCAAAATATCTTGAAAGCTTGGAAACTTGGACTGAAATTAACAAAATGAAATCTAAGCAAGGTAAGTGTAAAGTTCTGCATTTGGGGAGGGGCAGTGGGGATTAAGGCACAAGTATTAGATGGGGGAATATCTGAGTTGGAAGCAGCACCTATGAAAAGGATCTCGGGATTGTGGTTGATCACAAACTGGAGAGTCAGCGATGTAATTGTGACTGCGGTTTTAGCTTGCATAAACACAAGTATTGTTTCTAGGGATGGGCGAACAGATCGCGGTTCGGGTTCGGCCGTTCAGTTCGGCCGTTCGGTTCGGCCGTTCAGTTCGACTGCGTTCGGTTCGTCCATTCGGTTCGGCAGTTTGGTTAGTTCGGCCGTTCTGTTCAGCTATTCTGTTCGGCTGTTCGGTCGTTCGGTTCAGCCGTTCGGGAAATGTTATGGGTGGGTTTTTTGTTTTTTATATGGTTTTTTTGTTTTTTATTGGGTTTTATATGGTTTCTTTTGTTTTTTATTTGTTTTTTTTGTTTTTAAATGGGGGTTTGTTTGGTTTTTTTGTATCTAATATTATATCTATCTATCTACACTAAATCTAACTGCTATTAACTATTCTAAATGCTATGAACTAAATGGATTATCTAATAAGTACACAAACTCCCAATTTACTGTAACCAAGCCAAGCACGTGTACCTGAGCTCTCGCATCCTCATGAATGTTGCATCCCTTGTCTCTCCCTCTGTTCCCCCTTCCCTGTCTCCCCTCCCCATGTCTTTAGATTGTAAGCTCTTGAGCAAGGACCGTGTCTATCTCATTCTTTGTAAGCGCCAGGTACATTGTTGGCGCTATATAAATGCTTATAATAATAATAATTAATCCTGCATTCAAGCTGGGGGTTGGCCTCGCTGACCCGATTGGTCCTTCCAAAGCTGTGACTCTCTTATTCTATTCTAAGGTTAAAACTGACACAAGCAATCAGCTTGGTGGTCTTGTGTACTCCTCCAAGCACGCCGGTAGTCGTGTCCTATGGGAACTCACAGGGTACCTGTGGGTTCAAAACTAAGTGAACCCTTCCTCCATCAGTTACCCACTTACCTTTGGGAGGGGGCCTGAGGCCTATGTATCATGGTACCTTTAGGGGCACAGCCTGGCATCTAGGCCCCAGGCACATGAACCAACCCTCAACTACTGCCACACTCGACAGGTAAGACTGGGGTGTAGAGTTGAGATTGATACCTGTTTGGTTAGCGTGCAAGTGCCCCACATCCCCAATCCGTTTGCGGATGGATCAGGTAGAGTGGATTTGACAGGGATGCCTGTTTCAGTTGGTGTCAATAGGCATCATTAGTGTATTAGTGCCTAGGCTGAGTGACAGGGGCCATCATAACATACCCTATCTAAGGGGGCTGCATGGATTTAAGAGCCCCTCATTTGTGTCACCGCTAAAGCTACGGTTTCCTTGTATTTTGGAGCAGCTGTTCAGAAAGGTGACTAGCCAGACTGCTTTCCCAGGCAGAGCCCCATTGGGCTGACGCTGCAAACTGCTGCATGTGGTTGGGACCCTGTGGTGTCAGTAGGACAGAGAGAAGCAGTTCTACTTCTGATTCCAAGTGGCAGATGGCACTGTCTCCGTGCATTCCTGCCAGCTTATAACAGTACCTATTCTTCCATGTTTCAAACACCCGTATATCTATGTGGCTGCAATTTAAATCCATTCCTTCTTCTTCTATCTTCTGCAACTGTGGAGAACAAATGTTCACCATTATTTTTATTTTTGGTATCCTTTTAGATATTTGAAAGCAGCTATCATGCCCCCTCTTAGTCTGTTTCTCTCTAGGAAGGCTAAACATACCCAGTCCTTCCAGCTTTTCCTCACACGGCTTGTCGTTGTGGCTGACTTTCAGAGAAGCTATCTGAATATAGCCTGGCTCAGTGACTAGGGCTCTCGGGGGGTCAGGAGAGCCAAGTTCTTGTTCTGATCTGCCAACAAACCACTGGGTGACCCGAGGCAAGCCAGCTCCCTGCTCTGCTTCAGTCCTTCCCCAGCTGTGAAATGGGAATAATGAGACTTCAAGGAGAGCGATTTATTCACAGGGTGCATGCTCTACATGCAGGAGAAACCCATCTGAGCTGCCTGAACTTTGCTTGTATTCAGAACAGATGGGAGGATGCTCTGTTACAACCTGTTGGGGGGAAAGCAGCCAGCAGATGTACAGCCTTTCCGTAAGTGTTTCTAAATACATCACTCGGTTGTATTGTGCTATTTAGGCCCATTAAAAAGGCTACATTTTTACGGCCAGGCAACCATGTCTTATAAATGACAACAATAACCTTGTTTCACAAACTGCAAGCCGATAACTGTATTCTCGAGTCCCAAGTTCCTTTCCAGCAATTAGAGAAGGCACCTTAATTTGCCCTGGCAGGTGCTTGTAAAGAAGGTTAAGCATTACGTTTTTCATTCTTAATGCGAGTGCAAATGGAACGTGGATTTGTTTTAAATTTACCGTAGGAATGTCACAGAGGAAGATGATGTGTCCTCCAGTTATTTTTCCATACGTTTCATCTTGCCCCCCGTACGAGTTGCTAAGAGCACATAGCTATTAATGAATTGCATTTGGAGCCTAGCAGTGTCTCCGATGTCTCTCTAATATTTGCCAGCATTTGCCTCTAAAGAGGGAATTCTTCTTGACTCTAAAATGTCACACTTAGCCGTCTGTTCAGTTTCTACCCAGAGGCTTTGCTTAGAGGCTAAGTGTAGAGAAAGGATAGCACGCAACTGTCCATCTGTTTAGATTCTCCAGGCCCGAGGCAATTTGCCTAATCTGATCTTCTGGGCGTCTCAGAGTAGTAGTTCTGCTGAGTTCCCACCAGAATAGATGGTAATTGCTTTCTTACAGATATTTTAATTCATCTCTCTGGGCCTCAGTTTTTCTTCTACAAAATGGCATAACAGCACTTCCTCTTTCTAATTCTTTTCCTTGCCTTGTCTATATAGAGTGTAAGTTCATCAGGGCAGGGAATGAATCTCACCATGAGCTTGTACCATGCCTTGCCCCCTGCCCTCCCCCAGTGTCAGGTGGGGCCTCTGGGCAGGAGCACTGGTGCAATATACATGGGGAGGGGGGCATCTGTTCCCCGCAACACCCCTCTAGTAATGGGGCAGGTGGTTCTGGCTCAGAGGGCCCCTGGCCATGTGTTGATGCTGGTGAATGCGAGGTCGGTAGCAAATAAAGCAACAACGGTCCAGGAATTGATCCTGGACCATGCAGCCGACCTCGTGTGTATCACGGAAACCTGGCTGGACATGGAGTCAGGGCCTATCTTGGCGGACCTTGTTCCAGCCTGGTATTCCGTGCAGCATCAACCGTGGACAGAGTGACGGGGGTGGGTGGGTTGGTTGTAGCCATGATTTTTAGGGAGGGTTGGGCTGTTCAGAGGTATCCGGTGCAATCCATAATGGGGGTTGAGGGTCTCCCTCTGGTGTTTGATGTGGCAGGGGACAGTTTGGGAGTGCTGCTTCTATACCGTGCTCCCACCTGTAAGGCGGTCTCCCTGCATACTCTAGCGGATCTGGTGTTGGGAGTAGTGTTGCAATCCCCAAAGATGGTAGTCTTGGGGGACTTCAACATTCACACTGACACCGCTCTTGGGGGTGCGAGCATGAGTTCATGGCCACCATGGCAACCAGGGGGGACATACCTTAGACCTTGTGTTTTGCACCGGCCTTGAGGCGGGGGGGTCCATTGGTGGGGGAGATATCAGCTGTGCCCTTGTCATGGGCGGACCATTACCTCCTGCAGGCCCCTCTCCTGGTGCACGTTTGCCCCTGGAGGGGCGTGAAACCTATTCAAATGATCTGCCCCCGTAGACAGATGGAACCAGAGTGGTTCCAGGAGGCTTTGGGGGATGTACCCTCTGATCTGGACAACTGTCCCATCGATGGCCTCGTCGAGCTGTGCAACATCTTGCTGACGGAGGCCATTGAAAGGATAGCTCTGAGGCGTCCGCTTCCCAGGTGGCAGTACCGCAGGCCTCCCTGGTTTTTGGAGGGGCTGCGGGTGCTGAAGCAGGAGGGAAGGCGGTTGGAGCAATGGTGGCGTTGTTCATGTGCTGAAGCCGACAGGTTGCGGCACAGAGCGAGTTTACGAGCCTGTGCCATTGCTATGCAGACAACAAAGAAAGAGTTCTTTGCTGCCCTTATAGTATCCTCTAAATCTTGTCCAGCAGAGCTGTTCTTGGTGGTTTGGGGGCTGGTCAGTCCGACCGACCTCCACCTTGAAGTGGAGTCATCGCGTGCCCTCTGTGACTTGTTTGTGGATTATTTTGTGGATAAAATTGCTCGGATTCACCATGGCTTTGATGCTGCATTTTCTGCAGTAGGGCGATTGGAGGTTATGGAGGCCCAGCCTTGTCTTTGTTTGTGGGATCAGTTTCACTTGGTGATCCCTGCCGATGTGGAGGATGTTCTTGGGGCTGTCAGGGCCACCTGTTGTGAACTGGATCCTTGCCTGTCCTAGCTGGTTAAGGCCAGCTGGGAGACGATGGGGCCATTGCTGGCGGGGGTGGTCAATGCTTCCCTTAGGGAGGGCAAGATACCGGACTGCCTTAAAGAGGCAGTGGTCCAACCCCTGCTCAAGAAACCATCACTTGACATTGACTCCCTTGCCAGTTATCACCCGGTCTCTAACGTTCCCTTTTTAGGGAAGGTTATTGAGCTGGTGGTGTCCCGGCAGTTGCAGGAGCATCTGGAGCATGTCAGTTTTCTTGATCCCTTGCAGTTGGGGTTTCGCCCGGGATATGGCACCAAGACTGCGCTTGTGGCGTTGGTTGACTATCTTCGCCGAGAATTAGATCAGGGTCATTCGGCCCTGTTGCCTCTATTAGACATGACAGCGGTATTTGATACCGTTGATCATAAGATGTTGGTGATGTGCCTGCAGGACCGTGCAGGGGTGGGAAGTACAGTTCTTGACTGGTTCCACTCCTTCCTAGCCAGAAGGACTCAGCAAGTGGTACTCGGTGATTATTTTTCATCACACCGAGACCTCTTTTTGTGGAGTCCTGCAGGGTTCTGTTTTGTCCCCTCTCCTGTTCAATGTGTATATGCAGCCGCTTGGCGAGGTGGTCAGGAGGTTTGGCGTGCGGTGCCATCAATATGCTGATGACACCCAGCTCTACCTCTCTTTTTCATCAGACCCAGGCCCGGCAGTTTCAGTGCTTAACGGGTGACTTGTGGCTGTGGGGGATTGGATGAGGGTAAACTGACTGAAGCTGAATCCTGACAAGACAGAGGTGATGCTGGTGGGTAAGGCAGCAGGGGTAACAGCCGCCATCATTGATGGGGTCTGCCCTCTGCTGGTTCTCCAGGTAAGGGTGCTCCTTGCCTCGCAACTCCACTTGCCCATTACTGCACTCTGGTGTAGACCCTCTGAGCTTCCTTTTGAAAGGCTAAGTCGGTCACCTTGTTTTTGCACCACTTTGTGCAGGAATGTTTCCTACAAAAAGCACATTACAGCGGTGCCCCGCAATTTGCATGGGTTTCCTGTTAATTCTGAGGATGGAATTACCCTCTAGTTATTTCCAACATCGCCTCTCTGTCTTAACATGGTCCTAGCCATCAGCAGGGTTGCTCTGATTAGCACTAGCCCTCCTTTAGAAGGAAGGAAGGGGGCAGTGCTTGACGGGGTCCTCTCTTTCCCCCTTTTCTCTGACCCAGCCTGGTTTTTAGAGCCGTAATCACCCTGGCTTTTCAGGGATTTTGGAGCAGTTGCCCATGGGTTAGCTGCATAATGAATCTTAAAGGACTACATTTGGCTGTTTGTATAAGCAATAGCAGCTTTGGATGGCAAAGCTCAATACTAGGAATACATTATGGATGCTGTATGTTTTAAAATGTGTCTGTAGGCCTTGGATAGATGCTTTACAAAAATCTAATGAAAACAAATGGAGGGCCCAGTCCTGAAGACCTTTATTCATGCCAGGAACCATTACTCCTATGAATAATCACATTGATTTGAGCAGGAACATTCTTGTGGATAAGTATTACTAATGTGAGCAAAGGTCTGTGGGTTAGTCTCATAATGAGAGGAAGTGTAACTCTGGATGCTTATTAATGAAGGGTAAATTGGTTCTTTAGAACCAAGTTTTGCTCTGAGGATAAAGCAGAGTAAATCCACTGCTGCAGCTAGCATGGATTTACACAGAGGTAAATTAGAGCAGCTTTCATTGCCTAATGGACCATTTATGGCTGTAACGCTGGTTTCTGTCTTACCCACTCCCAATTACTATCACAGGTGAATACACTCCTAGCACAAAGTAACTCAGGGAGACAGCAGATTATCATAAAATAACCATATCCGTGTGTTTATGAGTAGTATAGAGCCACTTATTCGTAGGGATTGGCATTTTTTTTTCTTTTTGAATGAAACCTAAGAAGCTAAGAAGTGCCATACTGAGTCAGACCAACGGTCCATCGAGCCCAGCATCCTGTCTCTGACAGTGACCAATCTCAGTCGCTTGCGAGAAGGACCCAACAGCTCACAATGGGCAATCCATTTCCTGTTGTTCACACTCAGTTTCTGACAGTCAAAGGCTTCGTCCCCCAACCTACTTGGCTAATAGCCATGAATGGACTCATCCTCCAAGAACTTACCCAAACCTTTTTTAAACTCAGCTATACTACTGGCCTTAACCACATCCTCTGGCAACAAATTCCACAAGTCAATTGTGTGTTGAGTAAAAAAAATACTTCCTTTATTTGTTTTAAATCTGCTGCAAGTTAGTTTAATGGAGAGTCCCCTAGTTCTAGTGCTATTTGGGAGGGTAAATAACGGTTCCCTATTTCCTCATTCCATACCACTCATCATTATATAAACTTCTATCATAGCCCCCCTCAGATGTCTCTTCTCCAACCTGAAGATCCCCAACCTATCAAGCCTCTCCTCCTATGGAAATCGTTCATCTTTGTTGCCCTTCTCTACCTTTTCCAGTTCCAGTATCGTTTTTGAGATGGGCCAACCAGAACTGCACACAGTATTCAAGGTTTGTTGTCCCATATATAGAGGCATTATGGTATTTTTTATTCTCTATCCCTTTCTGAATAATTCCTAATATTCTGTTTGCTTTGTTAACTGCCACTAGCATAGCGCTGAGGATTTCAGTGTATTGTCCACAATGACTCCAAGGTCCTTTCCCTGAATGATAATCCCTCATTTAAAACATATAGTTTGGATTGTTTTTCCCTATTGTCATGTATTGGCATGTATTCTGATGTATTTTAATATGTGATGGCAAACCTCTGATTCAAAATGTGCAGAGATCTGTTTGACAAAGCTAAAATGCTGAATAGCAGAGAGACTAGGAAGACTTTTTTTTGGAAACTATGTTTGTTTCTTATCCAGTTTTCTCTTTGGTTAACCTCACTTTACCTTTTCACCTGTGTGTGTTAGTGGCTTGACCTGAAACTCACTTGTAAATAAAGCATTGTGAGAGAAGTTAGCTAATGTGCATGTTGAAACATTCCAACTTCTACCAGGAGGATTTTTGGGTGTCTTTCATTGATTCTAGGCTTAAAATGTTAATCAGATTTAGTGTATTCAGTTTCTGGCAAAAGTGCCTATTCTGAAGTTTTTTATTTTGACTGGTCAGTCAGCGAGTAGACACTTATTCATTTCAGAAAGTGCTGGAACATACAGAAATGTAGGATAAATATGCCTGTCCTGGAAGGGGGGAATTTAGAAAGCTTTTGGATTCCTGAAGCCTTCTCAACCAGGCAGATATAGGCCTAAAGTAATGGGTAATTATTAGGGTAATTATTAGGGGTGGGACATCAGGCCAAATACCGGGTACCGGTTTTACCGGTTCCCGGATTTACAAAAACTGTTTTACCGGATTAGTACCGGTTTACCGGTACCGGATCTTTTCCATTGATTTCAATGGGGAACTGTCCCCATTAAAATCAATGAAAAAAAACAAAAACCTCCCCCCTCCCCGAGTCCAGGCTGCGTGGGTGGAAGGGGGGACACCCCCCACCCACCCTGCCCAGCCTGGATTTAAACACCAAAAATAATTTCACCTAAGTCCCCTAGTGCAGGCTCCGGGCCGCCGCCGGCAACCCAGATCCCACACCAGCACTGTAGCAGCAGCAGGTAAGTGTACCGGTACTTTACTGATCCCTGGGGTGGGGGGGTGTTAAACCACCCCCCCACCCCAGGGATCACCCTACCTCCCCACTCAGGGATTAATGCCATTGCCTCCTACCTTGAGCTCCGGGCGGCGGTGGCGGCGGTGGCTGCGGCAGCGGCAGTCCAGCGGCTTCAGCGCTGGCTGTGGCTGCCGGCTTCAGCATGCTACTAGGCCTTCTGGGGAAACCCGGAAGTTTCCCGGAAGGCCTAGTAG
>QEPC01011712.1:4642521-4686897 GCA_003113815.1 Sphenodon punctatus
TTTTTTTACATTGCAGCCATTTTTAAATGGCTGCAATGTAAAAAAATCCGGTACCCCGGAATCCGGTACCGGGTCCGGATTACCGGGTCGAATCCGATAATGCCGGTACGCCCGTTACCAGCATTATCGGATACCGGATTCTACCGGTTTCCCACCCCTATTGTGTACATATACTTCGGATTATTTTTCCCGATGTGCATCACTTTGCACTTGTCACCATGAAATATCATCTGCCATTTAGTTGCCCAGTCAGCCAGTCTCACAAGATCTCCTGCAATTCCTCACAGTCCACTCGGGTTTTAACTACATTGAATAACTATGTCATTTGCAAATTTGATCACCTCACCCTTTACCAGGTCATTAATGAATATATTAAACAACACCGATCCTAGTACAGATCCCTGGGGCCCTCCAATAGTTACTTCTCTCCATTGTCAAAAATGACTATTTATTCCTAATTGTTTCTTATCCTTTAACCAGTTACCAATCTACGATAGGACACTGCCTCCTATTCCATAACTATTTAATTTCCTCAAGAGTCTCTCATGAGGGACCTTAGCAAATGCTTTCTGAAAATCCAGATACACTGTATGACTGACTAACCCTTATCCACATGCTTATTTACACCCTCCAAAAATTCCAATAGATTAGTGAGGCACGACTTCTCTTTGCTAAATCCATATTGACGCTTCCCCATTATGTCATATTTATCAATATGCTGTTCTTTACAACTATTTCTGTTCTGAAATTCTGTTCTTTACAACTATTTCCCCACCTGTTTCACCTAGTTTGCCCACCTATTAATGAGGTCCACCTCTTTCAGGATGGGTGTTTCTGGTTTGGAAAATTTTCACTGCAGTATACTATCATCTAATCTCTCTATCTCTCTCTCTCTCTCTCTCTCTCTCTCTCTCTCTATCTATCTATCTATCTATCATCTAATCACCAGCAATGCGCCTGGCACTGAATAGTCTTAAGTAGAGACTGGTCCTGCCCCAGTGGGGAGGGGCACATAGGGAGAGGCAGGGATACATTTCATGTTTAGCTTAGTTACAAAGGAGGAGGGGGACAATATAAGGAGAAACATAAAGGAGAAATCCATGGGGATGAGCAATGCAATGTACAGCACCAATTTGATTCTCCTCCACAAACACTAACCCTCTCCAATTGTCCAGCTCCTGCTGAGAAAATAAGCAAGGGCTAACAAAAGCATTGCAGCTGTCTGAATGTAAAGCAGAAAATGAAATGCAATCATTATAATACCGTGGCCTCTTTAATGCAAAGATCTCAGTGCACTCTTTTAAAGATGGATTACAATAACGTAATTTGCCCAACGTAATTTATCCAGAGGTAAAATTCTGCACTCAATAACTAAATTCCTTCTGAGCTCAAGAGTCTTATTCCATCCTCCAGCTAAAGTTGTAACCAAGCTTGTAGAACAAAAATATGAATCACATGGAAGGATATTTGCTCTGGCCTTTGATTTGCTGCAACATTCGGAAATAAAAATGCCTATCACCAGTGATGTTAGTATCGCCAGATCATTTCCCAATTCTAATTATGACTCCAGTTTTAGAATGTATATTTGCTGATCCAATTATGTCTGACATGGTTCTTACACTCTTTGAAGTTTTTTGTTTTTTAAATCATCATGATGTGCAGCTGTAATGTTCTAAAAATCAATATTGTTTACTCAGCTGCACTGTTCTTTTAATGTTCTGAGATTTGTTTTTTAAATGTATATTAGGGGTAAGATAAGACCCTTCCTACATAACTCTAGACGTTCTCAAAAAGGTGCCAGGAAAGCCTATCTATTGAAAAAGTTCCCAATTTTGGATAATGAAAGTAAATGTGAAAAATTACCTGTTATTTTCAGAACTACATTTAAGATTCAGGGTAATGTACAAATACTTAAATAATTCATTTTTTACTCCCCCGCAACCTGCCCCTCTTCTCCAGCGTGCCAATAGTAAAACCAACCTTCAAGCTTGGGAGCCCTCGACAGAAAGTGCTAATGAATTTTTGTGTTTTGGCATATGAAACTCAAACTGCTTCAGCTAGCAGTACCGCTCTGTCCTCATCGTCGCTGGCATCCATTGCTCACGGAATCATCATTCATAGTTAGGAAACGTAACTAAGGATTCATTTAAAGAATAACATTGGGGATTAATTGAGGATAAAGGGAGGGTTTGAACTGGATTATCAGGAAGGAAACTGTGGGCAATAAATATCCCTGCCAGGAAAAAAAGAAATAAATATCAATGAAACAATAGTAAAAATGTCTTGCTGCAGCCTTTCCTTTTAAACTCAGAATGTGAGTGCTTCTACTGAAGCAGGGGCCATAAGGCATGTAGCTTGGGTTAGTACTGGTCCTTATGCAGTGGACACTCTTAAACAGTGTGAGTGCAGGGCAGCATTGTTAGGGCCACGTTGCAACAAACCGAGGTAAACGGAAGGAAGTATTTGGATTAAACTGAAGTAACGACCCCACTTTGGAAACATTCAGTCGAACAGTATTAACCGAAGTAGTGCTGCGGCAACCGCCTCCCTCACCAAGCCGAGGCCTAACCGTTGATTATCTGAGCTCGCCGCCCTCAAACCGATGACAAGCATTCTTTCACACGATACTTCAGAATACAAACCAAATGAGAGTACGTACTCCCGAAGAGTACATCTCTTCCTACTCCTGTCCTGAATAACGTTGGTGCAGTGTTCTGTTTGTGTGAATGCTTTAGAAGTAAGGTCCAATTCATTGGAACGTGGTCTAAGACGTGCTGCCCCGCACTACACGGCTGTTGAGGACGCCAGTAAACTGTGTTAAGGGCAGAGTGCTACACAAGAATGGGCTCTGAATATGCAGCACTTGTTTTTACCAGTGGCACGAAAAGGGTAACAGCCACTCCATAATTAACAGCACCCTGCATCTAGTCACCTGATTTAAAATAAACACTGGCATCTACTCAAAGAAATACAGCCTGCATGTTGCCCCTGCTAACGATGCATTGCTTCACACTTGCTGATGATCGACTCCTAAATTAGTTGTTTTTGTGTTTTTTTTAAAAGTGGGGGGTGGGAAACGAACAACCCTTAGTGCAATGTGTATTTTTGGCAGAGAAGCTAATGTGCGTGGAGAGAACAGTCCCTTGCCTCACTCCCTCAAAACGTTCACAACAGCCAAATCCTCTTCCTAAATGGCTATTTTCTTATTTCCAGCACTGATCAGTCGAGATGAGGGCAGCGATGTCAAATCTCCTTAAGTCTTCGGGCCACAGCCACAGACTAGACAGTTATGCCATCATTCATGTCTGGGAATTCTGCCCTTTACTAACATTCTTGATACTCAAGCATGGTCCTTGTCTTGCTTTCATCCCACGGCCACCTGCTAGGATGGCATAGTGCCGGCTCACAAAGTAGCTTGCCAGTTTAATTAGGGGCATGAATGCCGGTTCAAAATGGGTTTTACAGGCAGCCTAAATATGGTGCAAATCTGCAGACACTTTCTTTCTCTCTCGCTGATGGCACGGGAACCTTTCCACAGACCTGCTCATGCAGAGGAGAAAATATGGGTGTTAGGGTGATTTATGGTAGCTAGAAGGTCAAATTTGCTGAACTTGGGGAAGTCTTTGACACCATAAGTAATGACAAAATATAATGTACTGGCCCAGCCTTTGGTAGGGAACACTGAGGCCTACACCTTTGGCCCTATGATTTCAAATTCCCCCAGAAGCTCCCAGCTCCCTATGCCCCAGGAGCTCCCAGTGCCAGCTAAGGGGTCTCAGGAGCTTTCAAAGCAGCTGCAGCTCCTGCAGCCTCCACAAATCCCTCTAGAGTTTAGAGTTTCCCAAGGCCGGTACTTCCTGGAGGACCCACCATGTGCCCTCCCCATACCATCGGCCTGTCAATCCTGCCCCGTACAATGTGTTCATTGTGCATAGGAAGCCAGATTCTTAAAATTGGATACATTATCTCAACCTAATTTATAAATGCAAATACATGACTTTCAGATTGGGAACATTGATTTTTATTTATTTTTTCAAATTTTATTTCTTTGGACTTATATCCCACACCCTCTTGCCTATGGCGACTCAGGGTGGCTCCCCTCCCAAGTCAAGCTCCCCATCCAGTGCATGCGCCCCAGGACCCCCTCCCCAGCCAAGCTCCCCACCAAGCGCACCAGCCAAGCTCCCGCCCAGCCAGCCCAAGCCTCCCAGGTCTCCCTCCCCACCCATGACCCAAATTATCACCCCCTCCCCAGGCAGCAGGCCCCAGCCTCGGACTTACCAGGCCATCCCTGGCCTTCAGCAGCTACACGCAGATGATAAGTACACACCGTCCATCCTCCTGGGAAGCCTGCTGCGCCTCGCCCCAGCCCCTCCCCGTTCCAACCCAAGCCTCCCCCTCTGCTCCTCTGGTGTGGTGGCCAGTGGCCAGACCCCCTCAGCCACCCCCGCCGTCTCCTGCCTTGCTGTGCACTTGCCTTCTGACACCACGCCCCCCCCGCTACCTACCTCAGTGGACTGTGGACTTCTCCTGTCACCATCCGGACCAGATCCAACTGTGTACATGTGTCTGGCTCAGATCTCTCACCTCTCAGCTCACTCCTCACTGCCTCTGCGTGCAGTTCACATGTGCCCTCCTGCTGCTGGCTCAGCGTGCAGTGTGAGCAGCAGCAGTAAAGTGAGCGAGTCAGAAATCTGCACCCAGAAGAGGAGGGAGTAGGAGGGACAGCGGGTGGGTTCAGGGAGGAGGGGCAGGGCCAAGGAGGGCTGCAGAGGAGTGGGAAGGGCTCCCAGGCTTTGGCTGTGGGTGGCAGCCTCCAGCCCAGGCGAAAATAAAAAAAAGGAGCAGGGCAGTACCAGCATGGATTGCCACCCCCCAGAAAATGCCACCCAAGGTCTGAGCCTAGGGGCCTGCCCCTAAGTCCGGGCCGGTATGTGGTCAGTTGGTTATGCAGTAACAGCAAAACAATATGAATCGATATTTCAGTTGACTGCTGTGGTATGTAGTTACCAGTCAGTTAATTGATTAGCTATCCAGAATTTCAATTATTGACTGAAGTTACGGAATTGCTGTCCATTTCAGCTGCAACGCCTGGGAAAGGAATGCACACACAGGAGTTTGTGTCACCGGTGCTCGGCAGCATTGTCAGCTTTATTAGTATAGCAAGAAGTCAGGATATTGGCAAGGTGGAGGAGGTTTCCCCAATATATATCCCATAGGATGCCATTCCTTTATTGCAGGTGATGGATGACTCCACACTCGGTTTTCATTGCCTCGTGTACTCTTTAATATTGTAGGGGGGAAAGTTGATTCCCAAATGCACCTTTCTAAGCAGCACTATTTTGAAATCATTCTGAATGTATTCAGTATTAAAATTCAAAACTATAGCTGAGTAGAGATATGTTAAAATCAATTTGCGAAACTGTATTGGAATCCCTGACACCTTCTGATTTCATTTTCCACAGCTGAAAGCAAATTCTTATTCTCTGGAAATAGACCTCACTCTCTCTCTAGATGTATGTGCCCCTACCCAACCACTAACTTGAAAATATTTCTGAAGTTAATCTGCTGCTCTTGAATATTGCTGGATTGCCAACCATGGAGATGAGAGTCTTCTACTTCTCTGTACAACTGAGCGTACTAATGGGTCTCTCTCAATTCTGCAGTGGAGGAAGTTCAATGGGAGTACATAGGATAGGATTTTCAGATGAATTCAGCATTGACACAACTCTTCTCCTCGAGAAGCTAGTGGTAAAACTGAACTCTCTGTGAATGGAATTTGACCAATGCCAATTGTTTTTTTAAAACCCCACCCAGAATGCATAGCACTGCGTTTTTCATCATTGCCAGAAATGTTATGGGTCAGTTACTTTGCTTAGGTTCAGATTTCCTGACCCACATGCACAATCAGTCTGTTGGCACACATCTCAGCATGCATATGTGACCATGAGGTTGCAGGCCATGGCCTTTAATACCATGGTTCCCAATCTTTTTGCCTGCATGATCCAATTTTGAACTTGAATATTATTTATTTAAATTTATATCCTGCTGTCACAGGGCAGAGGCCTGCCAGTGGTAAGTCCATGCAGGATTAGGGCCCAAGCAGCAGTTTCACGCAGGGAATTAACTCAGTTGTCTACTTTATTTACATTGTCCACCATGTGCTATCCCAGGCAGCCCCCTGTCTACCAACAGGCTCTCAGCCTGGGCTTTGCTTCTCCAGCAAGCCCCTTAGCAAGTTACAGTCAGTCCAGGCTCAACTTCCCAGCTTGGACTATCTCACAATTCACCCTTGCATAGTCATGTATGTTAGAGGAGCTTACCACCTAGCTCCTTTCTCCATCAACAGCAGGTGTGGTACCACCCCTAGGGTGAATGGGGCAATGCCCCTCCTGGCTCCCCCATGCACCCAGTAAGGTAGGTACCAGTATCACACTTACCTTTCCTCCTGTCCCCAGTGCTGGCTGTGCGTTCAGAGGCTGGCACAGCTGTTTCAAGCTGCTCTGGTGCTCTGAACTTCATTTTGAGCAGTGCGCATGCACGAGCGAGCTCCTAGGCACTGGGCATGTGCAAACTTTGGGGGGGTGAGGGGTCAGGACTTGCAGGGAGCTGCCTGGGAGGGGACTTGGAGAGCCAGAGGCTCTCATTGAAGGAGGAAAGAGTCAGGCTGCGAGTGGTGGATACCTGTAAGGGGCAAAACTTTGCAGAATGCATGTTGGGTGGCTAGGGAGTGCCGTCCAGCACGTGTTCATAGGAAAGAGCAACACATTCCCAGGATTGCTTGGGGCAGTCTTTCATGGAGCTCTATGGAGAGGCAACTGGCAGCACAGTAATGTTATATGGGCTGTAGCCCTTGACGCCCTGTGGGCAGGAGAGGGGGCAGGAGGGGGAGCAATGGATGTGTGTGTGTGTGTGTGTGTGTGTGTGTGCTATTGGCCGGTGGAACAGCACCTGCAAGAGGGGGGAGGGGAGAGTGCTTGTGTTTTTTGTGTAACTTTAATTTAGTGTCTCTGAGCATGGGCTTTTTCTCTCTCATGTGGTGTGAAGGTAGGGGTTGCCTGCTGCAGAGACCAGAGCATATATAAAGGTGACTCCACCAGGTGCCATTTGATCTCTCTTTCAGTGAGAGAGAATTAGAGAGAGTGCGTGCGTGCGTGCGTGCGTGTGTGTTTGCAGTTGGCTAGCCAACTGGTGATCAGACTGAATCTTTTTCATTTAGGATCACTGTTAGATTATATTTATTTATAGATAATATTTTATTAATAATACTCATCTCAAGGAAGCAAGTTAGGTAGTGCCAAGTCAGACCAAGGGTCCATCATCAAGCCCAGCATCCTGTTCTCCAGTGGGGAGGAGATGCTGCCGACTGCCGAGCTCAGCCTGCCCTGTCTGAGTTCGAGCCTACTGGGTGAGTACATTGGGGACCCAGCTGGGGCCTGGCCTTGGCTTTTTTGGGGGCCCCCAGGGGCTGGGGAAGTTGTCTTGGGAGGAGGGAGGACGTTATAATAAATAGAAACTATTATGGGATGATATCACATATGGTTATTACATACAGATTGGTTCTGCCCTTTTAGTATATTTTTTGTATTTTTAGGATATTTTAAATTAAACTTTAAATTGTGAGTAATAGTATGTTTTAATTATGAATTGTAATTGTTGATTGTGTGTGTTGTACGCTGCCCTGAGCTGCTCTGTGAGCAGGAGGGTGCTGGATAAAATTGAAATAAATAAATAAATAAATATGATTGTGCTCCCAGCTGCCTTGGTGGGTTCGGGGGAGGGGGTTGCACTGGGAGACATGGGGATGAGGGGAGGTGGGGACTTGGGGAGTCTGGATGGGCAATGGAGTAGGGGGAGTGGGCGGAGGGGGTGCACTGGGAGATATGGGGG
Source organism: Sphenodon punctatus (assembly GCA_003113815.1). Taxonomy (NCBI): domain Eukaryota; kingdom Metazoa; phylum Chordata; class Lepidosauria; order Sphenodontia; family Sphenodontidae; genus Sphenodon; species Sphenodon punctatus. The sequence goes on from QEPC01011712.1 coordinate 4,650,412, forward strand.
AGGAGTGGGGTGCACTGGGGGAGTGGAGGGACTCGGGGAGTCTGGCTGAGCAATGGCGTATGGGTAGGGTTGCCATAGATGCAATTTTTTAGAGTGTACTTATGAGATATACAGGCTGCAGGGCTGTATTGGACCCAATGCAGCCCTGCAACCTGTATATCTCATAAGTGCCATCTAAAAATTTGCATCTATGGCAACCCTAAGTGGGGGGAGTGGGTGCACTGAGAGACATGGGGGAGGGGAGTGGGGGTGGGACACGGGGAGTCTGCCTGGGCAATGGGGCTGGGCATGGACTGGGAGACTGACACATGGGGAGGGGGTACAACAGATTTTAAGTAAACCATGTTTTGGGGGACAAGTGGAACTCCTCGCTGCCACTTTTGTGGTGTGTTGAGGATAAGATGGTTGACTTAAGAAGATATCGTTTCAGTGGTTTGCTTTTGCTTATTGTGTGTTTGCCGGTGCACTGCTGGTTTCCCCCCCTCCTCCCCTAAGCATGTGCAAAGGATGTGGCCATTTTCTGGGGCCCCACTGCCCATGACTACTCTTTCTTAGTTAAAATTGTTCCCTTTCCTCTTTTACACATAAATGGTCTGCTTTCTGTTTTCTGGGTGGGGTACCTAGGGGCTTGGATGGAGGAAGGGTTTCCAATGCAAATTTTTGCTGGAATGTTCCTTGTATTTTAAAATGGCCCCGCCCTTTGCATTTTGGTGGGATGTTGTGAATAGAGAAAAAATGGCCTCTGCCTCTCTAGTAGAGAGTCCATTTTGTGAATTTGTATGTCTACTGGTCGTGGCTACTCTTTTTTTAAAATGGTCCCTCCCTTTGCTGTTTCACTGCTGCTGGAAAGTAGTTTGCTTGCAATGCAGGCCAGCAACAAGCAAACCTTTTTAAAAGGCCTGTGTGCTTGGACAAGATTTGGCTGCTGGGGATAGGGTGTAGCTACTAGTATGGCTGCCGGGGATAGGGTGTACCTTCTACAATATGTTGATGACACCCAGCTTTACCTCTCTTTTTCAACTGACCCAGGTCCTGCCGTCTCAGTACTGTCCCAATGTTTGGAGGCCATGGTGGATTGGTTACAGCAGAACAGACTGAAGGTCAATCCTGATAAGACAGAGGTGATGGTGGTGAGTAGGGTGAAGGTGGTGTTGGCTCCCCTCATAGAGGGGGTCTGCCCTCCTGTAGCCCAGAAGGTTCGGCGTCTGGGGGTTTTGTTGGACTCAGATCTCTGCCTGGATTGACAGGTGGAGGCAGTGGCTAAATCTGCCTGCTGCCAGCTGTATCTGGTGTGTAGGCTGCGTCCATATGTCTCCAGACCCGACCTGACCACCATCATCCATGCCTTCATCACCTTGAGGCTGGACTACTGCAACACGCTCTACGTGGGGCTTCCCTTGACGCTGATTCAGAGGCTGCAGCTAGTGCAGAATGCAGCGGCTTGTCTCCTTACGGGGACAAGCCAGCGGGAGCACATCACCCCTGTGCTAAGCGTGCTGCACTGGCTGCCTGTAGTGTACCGAACCAGATTCAATGTGTTGGTTTTGGCCTATAAGGCCCTACACGGTCTTGGCCCTTCATACCTAGGTCTTGCTCCTAGGTCTTGCCCCTAGCCTGTAAATATTCTGGCGAAACTGTAAGACCTGGCTGTTCACCCAGGCCTTTGGGAGGGAGGGTGGGTAGGGTGTGGGGGTTTTAGTTCCCCCACCTATTTTTGGTTTTTAGATTTTTTTGCTAGTCCTGTTGATTGTTTTATATTATTGATGATTATTTTAATTGTTTTTATTGTATTTTAAAATGTTGTGAGCCACCCCGAGCTGCATGGCAGGAGAGGCGGGATAAAAGTTTATATATAAATAAATAAATAAATATATATAAATACCTCAGGGACCGCCTCACCCTCCATGCCCCAGAATGACCCCTGTGGTCCACCGGGGGCATCTTCTTGGAGGTCCCCCATGTAAAACGGGAGGCCACAATGGAGAAGGCATTCTCGGTGGCCGTACCGCAACTGTGGAACTCCCTCCCAGAGGAAGCCTATCTGGCCCCAAGTTTGTTGGCCTTCTGCCAGGCCTGTAAGACTTGGCTGTTCTCCCAGGCCTTCAGAGGAGGGGAGGGTGGGTTGGGATAATTAAAATGGGGGGGGTTAGTGGGGTTTTTTAGATGGGTTTTTAAATGTTTCTATTTGTTTTGTTTTATTCTTGTTTTATTTACTGCTTTTATGTTGTACGCTGCCCCAAGATGCCATTGGCATGAGGGGGCGGCAAATAAATATAAACAAATAAAATAAATAAATAGTAGGGATGCTGGTTTGGATGGGCCTGGTTTGCTTGCAATGCAGCCCTGAAACAGGCCATTTTTTTTTTAAAGGCCTGTGTGCTGGGACAGGCATTTGGCTGTCAGGGATAGGGTGTAGCTACTAGGGATGCTGGTCTGGATGGGCCTGGTTTGCTTGCAGTACAGCTCTGAAACTGGCCAGACTTTTTTAAAAGGGCCTGTGTGCTTGGACAGACATTTGGTGGTGTAGCTACTAGGGATGCTGGTCTGGAAGGGCCTGGTTTTCTTGTAATGCAGCCCTGAATTGGCCCAATTTTTTTTAAAGACCTGTGTGCTTGGACAGGCGTTTGACTGCCGGGGATAGGGTGTAGCTACTAGGGATGTTGGTCTGGATGGGCCTGGTTTGGTGACAATGCATCCCTGAAACTGGCCAAATTTTTTAAAAGACCTGTGTGCTTGGACAGGCATTTGGCTGTCTGGGGACTGGAAGCCTATCCTAGAAAACTACAGGCAGGCATTTGGCTGTCTGGGGACTGGAAGCCTATCCTAGAAAACTACAGGCAGCCAAGGAGAGCATGAAAATGAAGAGGATGGTAGGGATTGGGAAGGTTTTGGACCTCTTTCTTTGGGGGAGAGGTCCACAAAGAAGCAAAATTAAAAATGTCATTCAAAATGCCAACATCTAGTAATTTGCTTCTTTTTTTTATCTAGTTTGTCTGAGATCTGGCATGATTCCACACCTCGCCTTGCTTTCCTTGTGAACAGAGGAGAAAGTAGGTAGGAGCGCGGCAGAAGAGAAGGCTACAGACAACAAGGAAACCCTTATCCCCTGTCCCCCACTGAACCCATCTCTTCCCCTTCCTCTTCTCATGCTCCAAAACCAAACCCTTTCCATCCTACTCCTCTCTCCTGTCCTCCTCTTCCCTTTCATTCTCTTCTGATTTGGCTTGGGACAGAACAGGGAGCTAACTCAGTCCTCCCCATTCTTCAAGTCAGAAGGAAGGCTTGTACCAAAGCCTGCACCTTCTGAAGACTACAAGCATGCCATGAAAATCGAGGATTCGAGGGGTCAGGATAAAGGTAGGCGATGGCACCATGATCTATTTTTTTTAACCTACTATGGCTAATTTGGACCTGGTGGGAAAGAGAGTGGACGGGACCCCAGTAAGAGGGTTCTCTATCCCCCAATGGCAGTGCTTCACACAGCAGCGTTTCCAGCGTTAAATAATGTAATGTCTATCCAATGTTAACCCTGAGAACTCCTTGCTGCCGGGTTACGCCACACCACTGACCTACTGTTGCCCTGGCTCCACCTACTGTTGCCCTGGCTCCACCTACCATTGCCCTGGCTCTGCCCCTAGGCCAGACTCCGCCCCTAGGCCTGCTGGATTGCCGGTGACTTTGCCGCCAGCGGCAGTTTGGACCCGTCCACTGCCCCACCAGCCGCCAAACGCACCAGCTGCCACTGATCAACAGCCCAGACCAAAACTGCCTCTCTAGCTCTGCTGCTTCGCTTTTGTATCCTGAGACATCCCTCAAACACAGTCACTACCTGTCAGGGCCATTTTGTATTTTGCCAGCAGCCATTTTGGCTCCCCTTCACAGTACAGCAGCCTCTTGTGGCACTTCCCTGCCACACCTGCCCTTTCCCCAAGCCTCACGGCAGTTTACACCATTTTTAAAAAGTGAACAAATGTACGTAAGACTATATAAATGTATCCCATACCCTTAGACCCACCTGCTAAATGGTTGGCCAAAAAGAAAAGTCTCCGATTGCAAAGGTTCCGACTTTGATGAACCTCCAGGGGAAGGGAATTCCACAATACTGGAGCAGCCACTGAGAACACCTCTCTGAGCATCCTTGTCATCTGGATCTGATGGTCAGTTGGTACCTGCAAGAGGGGGCTCCCAGCTGATTGCAGGTCTATGATGGAGCATGCAGTGGAGATGATCTTTCAGATATGTGGAGCCCTGGCTGTTTAGGACTTTAAAGGTCAAAACCAGCACCTTGAATTGTGCCTAGGAAGCTATCAGAAGCCATTGCAGACTTTGAAGCACAGGGATAATGTACTTACAGCAACTCATCCCTGATAGACCTGGGTCACCACGTTCTGCAGCAGTCTAGTTTCATGGCATGGATGATGGTGGCCAAGTCCAAATCTGAAAGAAAGGGTTGTAGTCTTTTCACCTGATGGTCATCGTTGTGACCTGAAGTTCCAGGGGGCAGCAAGGGATCAATATAATCCTGTGATCTCAGATAGCAACAAAGCCATGGAAAGTATAGGAAATATCAGTCTGGCTTGTGACCCTTTCAGCAAGTGACACAATTCTCCCTGTGGTACTGACAGGCAGTCTGGGAGCAGATCTGGATTGCAAGCTGCAAACTACTCCACTTTGGTGCACGTGCACATCCTAACTTCTCTTACTGAGGGCTTTGGTGAGGGTGTTTGCATGAATCCGTCAGGCAGAATGATGTACATTTTAAAGCATATCCTGCATCAGCTATTATTAGAATACTATCATGCCCATTTAAAGACTTTGCGTAAATGGAAGAAAAACCTATGGGGACTAAAACGTGGGACTAGGAAGCTGTTTTATGATTAGATGTTCTCAGAAACATTCTTCAGGAAGCAGGTAAATCTTCATGGGTTTTACCTCCCCTCCTGCAAGCTTAAAAATGACAAAAGTAGCTATTTCATAAAACAGAATTATCCTCCACCCCATAAAAGAAAAGCCCTAACCCTCCGAATCAAAATCATATTGGTGGGTTAGCTGAGATCCTACATAGTAAATCTCAGCCGATAGCTATTTTTTTATGGCTAGGTTATAAACTTCTGAAAATAAGGGTGTATTAATGGAGTTTCTGCTGCAGCCATTATTTCCCTGGCAAAGCCAGTAATGTAATGGCTTGGGGAGAACAGAAAAGCGCGCAGGTAAATAGATGTTTCAACCACCTCCTGAGCTCAGGGACCAGCTGTGACCATTGTCGGTTAGACCAGCACTGAGGCATACAGCTCCAGAACAGTAACATGAGTAGTAAGAGGAAAAGGAGCGAGATTAAATTTGATTTGATTCAGGATATACCTAGCTGTGCCCTACCGCACTGACCCAGAGCACTTACCTTTCCAACGAAATAAGTAGGATTCTAATAGGAAGTTACATCCACCCTTAGGGAAAAAAAGCAGGGAAAAAGATTTCCCCCAATTTAGTATCTTCTATGAAAGCAGCCTTAGGGTGTGATCCACAAACCACTTTCAGGTCTTCAGTGGTGCTTACCCCCAACGGCCAAACACGTGCTTAGGGGTTTGAACACCCGATCTGTCTTATGTCTAAAGATGCCCTAAGGCTGCTTTCACATGAGATACTAAATTGGGGGAAATCTTTTCCCCCTGCTTCTTTTTTAACATGCGCAAGAGACAACAGGTATGTGTGATCCAACTAACTGAACTCAAAAACTCTGGTTTAGCAATCGTGTTAACTTCATCACATGCATTTTTAATAATGTGTGAAAGGTTTAACCCTGCTATCCGTGTGTCTTCCCCGTAAAGTAAATGCAGCGCTGTGAAGCATGATGGGATACCTAGAAGCAGCCATGGCAGTAGGGGGTAACTTTTAAAATGGGAGGGGACATTTAAAAAGCAGAATTACAATGTCACATAAGAAATTAAAGAGATGGGAGAAAAGGCTCATTTGAATGCAGCTTAAATCACTAAGCCATGCAACAGCAGCTACTTTGCCCATCAAGCCTTATGGCCGAATGGGATTCACCATCTTCCTTGAGGAGGAGGCAGAGGAGGTGGTGGTACAGGGATGTCAAAGTTAGAGAGAGAGTTTAGCAGACTCTGTTCCCAATTATTTTTCCTGTTATAATTGTAGCATTTGCCAATGGAATAGAAACCCAGCAAAGGCTTGGTTGTGGCAGATACATTTCTAGGGCATTTGACAAAACTGCAGTGGAACAAATTCCAGAGTTACTGTATATGTCAATCTGATTTTATAAAACCTGTCCTGTCTCAAATGCAACATGAGCTGTTTTCCAAGAGCTACAGCACAGGATGATGCTCTGCCGAAAGTGATAAAGGATGTTTTCACTGGATGGCAAGGACATCCTAATCCAAAGTCGTACTGCTGGGGCTATGGTTTTGTCATGGTAATTTCTAATGAATTTCATGGACCAGGTGCAGGGACAAAATGAAAAGTTATGGAAAGGTCACCAAGTACTGCACTTTCTGCTACATCAGCGCACACACACAAAGCTTTTCAGGATCTGTTTTTAACAGCATGATACATGCTAACATCAGTACAATTAAAAGCAATAATATGAAACCTACCATTTTTGACTGACAAAGCAATTACAGCGTCCACCATTCTGAAAACACCATGTCATACACCCCAACGCTGTCATTCTTGATGTCACATCTGTCTTCTCACAAGCCAGCTTAGCAAAGGGAGAGTGATCTCGCACAGGTTTGCGCTGCTGACAAGCACTGACAGAATTCTCTAAGCAATTGCAACCCGGTTTGTGATTTGTAATGAGTCACCAAATTCATAGTTTCTGTGTCTGCCACATCTTCGGTGAAAGTGATAGCCCTTCTCAGTGCTGATTCAAACGGGCCACGGTGGGTAGATGCACCCGTTCCCACAGGCGCACACCCATCTCCACGCACGGGACAACCGGCATTGGAGCCCGTTGCTCCGTGTGTAGGTAATGGCTGGAGCAGGGGAGCGCGCATGCACCCCCACCCGCCCACCGCCAGCTGTGTTCCCACGGGCATCCCACCACTGGTGGTGTTCCTATGGAAGTGTGAAAAGGGGAACTTTTTGTACTAGGAGGGAGAGGCCAATCCAAGATCTACCTACTGGGCAGTGTATGCTGTGTACCTAGCATACACACAACACCCAGCCCTGTGCACCTGGTGGCATGCATGCATGTGAACCTCGGATTGGTCCCTAAAGTGGTGCAGAGAAGAATTTAGAATGACAGAACCGCAGGGTTGGAAGGGATCTCAAAGATCTTCCTGCTGGATAACCTCTGCTTGCGGCATCGCAGACAGATGCTTGTCCAGTCAGGGTTTGAAGGCATCCAAGGAGAGAGATTCCACAATTTCTCTGGGCAATTTATTCCATCTGCAAATTTCATTTAGGGCACAGCCTTCCATCCGCTAAAGTCAATAGAAGAACTCCCATTGAATTTAATGGTGGCGGATTTTGACCTTTAGCATTGCCAGGAACCTGTGCATTTCCCCCATTACCACCAATGATTTGCTTGTTTTAAGTTATTATTTCCACTTGCCTGAGATGACATGCCAGCCAGCTAAACAACAATTACTAGGGCATGTCAAATCCACAAGACGTGGCATCTACCCAAGCTGTCTAGTAATGGATTACAGGGTAACGGGGATGAGCCTAAAACAGCTTGCAGAGAAGTTTGGATTTAGATGGGTGACTTTGAGTCTTTATCATCCACTCTCTAATGGGCTGGTAGAAAATGGAATAAAAATAAAGTGACTACCCTCCGCCTTATGTTCCGTTGCAGCCCTTGAGGGCAAGCGGAAGTGCCCTCGGGCATGTACTAGCAGCACACCACTTTTAAACATCAACGGTGCACAGAGAGGTGTTGTGCAACGCCATTCCACAACTCTGGAACTCCCATCCCTAGAGAGTCACCAAAACCCAAGCTGGAGCATTGTTGGGGAAGGTGATGTAAGTTCTTTTTCTTGGATCAAGTGTTTGGCAGGCAGAGACAGACGTAGGGAGGTTGGGAGTGGGGAATTTTACATTTGTTTTATGTTTGTATGTTTTGTCCGATATTTATCCGTTGTACGTTTTGTAACCCACCCTGACCCCTAGGGAAAGGGTGGGAAATACATTGAAATTAATTAATTAAATTAATTAATATATATTCTGGAAAAAACCTCTGAGAGAAACTCTTCTCCTGATTTGGCTGGGATGAATTGCTGAATGGCAAAACTATGGAACATGAATTGTCACCTGATGAAATATTTTTCAGTAGAAAACTCAACATGAGGATGTGTATCATGTCAGAAATTGATGTCGAGATTAAGAAAAAGAAAGGGCGATTTTCAGATGTGTAAGAAATATAATAAATACGGTAAGACAAAAAGGTTAGCCTGTTGCGGTGGCCTGGGAACTTACACCGCCTCGTGGCACAGATGCAGTGTGCATTACCCCTGAAAGGAAGCATTGGCTGCAAACGACAGTGGTGTCCCAAGACATGGCTTTGTGTTCGCATGCGGTGGATTCTCCCGATAGACAAAACCTGCAGAGAAATGAGAAACCCCCTGCTCCAGATGCAAGAAGAAAGGGAGTTAAAGGCCACTGGATCCGTGGTTTGCACCAACAGATCAAAATAGGCAGCTACCACCGCAGGTTGAGGCAACGGAGCACAAGGACTTGTAACTTTCCAACCAGTGGAACTGTCACCTCTTGAGAACAGCAGTACTCCCGAATGCCTCTAGATGGCAGCATAGGGCACCACAAAGGTAAAGTGTACATTGTTAGGTAGTGAATAGATTAGAAGTAGAGCTGAAACGGGTACTTTATTCAAGTACCGCATTGGGTACTCAACGGGCTACCCAGGTACCAATCGGGTCCCCAGACAACTGAAAAATTGACAATTTTCAATACCAGGTTTTAATTTTCCAATTACTAATTGGTGTATCAGGATGGAAAACAAAAGAATCAGAGCCAGAAGTCAAAAATTGCTATTGGAAGTTGACATTCCAGGACCGGAAGCCGACATTCCGAGATGTCGGGTTTCAACTACCCACTGTTGGCGAGTTGATCCGGGTACCAGAAATTCATTGGGTAGACCCATTATTGTGGGTGCTTGTTTCAGCTCTAATTAGGGGATTATTCTTATACCACACAGGTTGTTTTGCATCAGTTTTGTTGCATTCACAGAAGCCTTTTCTCCCTGCTCTTTATTATCTGCGGGAGACTATTGTTGCGCTTTATCATCCTTCATGGGCGCTTCCAAATCTCCCTCCCCCCATTAGATCTTGCTGCCCCCTACGAGCTGCTAACAATCCCATCATTCAGTATCAGTGGCTGTTGTTGGGTGCATTCATTAAGGCCACTTTCTCACGTTACCCCGGGGGTGGGACTTTCATGAGGGCAATCATGGCTGTATTCTCACAGGAATTAGTGCACGTAGGAATGCATTATTCCACTCGTATGCCACAAGAACACCCGTGATTGTAAACGCGATATCAGGGGACCTGGTCATGTGGAAGTGTTCTCGCAGCATAAAAGCAGAATAGCACATTCCTACATGCCCTAATTCTCCATCAAAGCCTGTCCTGTACCTGTCCACATAGAGCTACGATTGCTCTCACAAAAGTCCGCCCCCCCGCCCCCCCAGGTAATGTGAGAAAGCGGCCAAAGTGTCTTCTCTCACATTTGAAATTTCTTGTGGGAGAGAACAATGGTACCTTGTCTCTTAACGCAAATTCCTCTGGCTTTGAATGTTGTTTCAGGTGCTGCCACTGCTGGGCTAAATATCGGGCTAGCAATCACAGCTGACACCAGGATGCTTCAAAGCGGTCTCATGTCTCTCGATGAAGCTGGTGGACTCATCTGGTGTCAGTTTCACTCCCCGCTTTGAATCTTGCCACCTAATGATGGGGTCATTCTCAGCAACTATTGTCTTCTCTCTGAGAGTGTCCTTCACGCATTAGAACAATGCGCAGGAGGGACTTAGCTTGAGTGTTAAACCTCGGGTTTTAGCTTGTCAGTTGTAGTTCATGATTTACAACTTGTTCATGTAGGATCTTGCAAGCTAATTCACTTACACGGGCAATAAATATGCAGGGGAATCCGTTTCAGTTGGGTTTTTGTCTATTCGGAATGCAGCCTTTGATTAATGGGAAAACCCATTGCCATAGCCCTGACAGCCATAGGGGAAGGCTGCAGCGGCTTTGCTTTGTGTGGGGAAAATCCCTTACATTATCAGTGTGGTGTGAGTGAATGTGTAATCCAGTGGCAACTCAAATCCTGCACCCCATACTCTAGAATGCAAAACTACTCCTCCTCCAACCCCCACCCCCCTCCAAACATCACACACTAAAATGTTGGGGGCATGAAGGGGCAGACCACCATTTTGCACAGGTTCTCAATTTCCTGGCTGTACAGTGAAATCCTCCTGGCCACAATGGGTTGGTGATTGCACCTATGGGTCAAGTGAACTCACACATATAACAGCTCCGCTCAAACCTGACTGTTGTCTCTCCAGCATAGCCTACTCCTCCAGCCTGTTCTATTCAACCAGCATTAGACAGAACATATGGTTGCCAACTTGCTTCACACCATGAATTTGTACTTGATTGCTTAGTGAACCAGACCACATGGGGTCCCGCCACCACTCCATCCTTTCATCCTGAAAAGCTGCCATTTCATCTTGTTTAAACCTTCATCTACTGACAGCTGTTAACATGCAACTCTTCTGGTCTCTAGTCAGACTGAAAACTGTGAATCAAATGGTAGGAGGTAATCATATTCTACCCTCAGCAGCTGACAGCTTCCAGCCAAGACCACAGATGCAGCTCCTCCTTGGACTTTTCTACATGGAGAGTTGCAACCGCTAAACCAAGAAGGTGGTCATTAACCACATAGGTAATTGACAAATGGTAATTGACATGAAACTGACCAGAGCGTCCCCTTGCTGGCTTTCTGAGGCAAGTGGGTAAATGACATGAAACTGACCAGTGCATCCTCTTGCTGGCTTTCTGAAGCAAAAGGGTAATTGACATGAAACTGACTAGAGCTTCCTCTTGCTGGCTTTCTGAGACAAGTGAGTAATTAACACAAAAACTGACTAGAGCGTCCTCTTGCTGGCTTTCTGAGGCAAGTGGGCAATTAAGCTCTAGTTCAGGGATTGGGAACCGTTTCTGTCCTGGGGGCCACACTGAAAATTAGTATTAGCCCCGAGGGCCACATAAAAGTTGGGGGTGCTTAATGGGTGTGTTCAAGGAAACAGAGGGTCCAGATCACCCGTGTGTACATGCCCTCCTCTCAGCCCCATTATCTTGAGCTCAGTTTTTCAGTGCTTGAGAGTAGAGACTGGATCCAGGGGCCAGATCCAGGCACTGGAAAGGGGCCACATAAAAACTTGCCGAAGGCCGCATTCGGACTCTGGGCCTGAGGTTCCATGTCTAGTTAGTTTCATGTCAATTACCCACTTGCCTCAGAAAGCCAGCAAGAGGAAGCTCTTGTCAGTGTCGTGTTACCTCACTCTGTACTTTTGACCTCGTATGAAAAGTTGCATGACTTTTATTCATTCACTCCATGGGGAGGATTTTGAGCGATCCATATCTCCTCCTCCCCTGGACGAGTTGAGCCCCCGGACTTCACAACCTTGGAGTATGAAATCTAGATCAAGTGCTGGTGTAGTGTGATAATACCAGCCGGGTATGCCGTGCAACATCAACCACGAGTGGAGGGACGGGGGGCGGGTGGTGTAGCCATGATTTTTAAGAAGTGATGGTCAGTGTGGAGGTATCCAGTGCAACCCATACTGGATATAGAGGTTCTCCACCTTGTGTTTGATTTGGCAGGGAACAGTTTGCGAGTGCTGCTTGTCTACCGTGCACCTACCTGTGCAGCAGCCTCCCTGCATGCTCTAGCAGAGTTGGAGTTGGAGGTGGTGTTGAGGTTGCCAAAGACAATAGTCTTGGGAGACTTCAACATCCACGACCATCTCATTGATGACCTTTTCATATTATGGAATACTCTGATGACTAAGGCCATCGATTGGATGGCTCCTAGGTGTCTGCTACCCCCGCGGCAGCACCACAGGCTTCCTTGGTTTTCTGAGGATCTGCGGTTGCTGAAGCGAGAGGGGCAGTGGTTAGAGCAACGGTGGCGTCATTCTCATGCTGAAGCTGACAGATTGCATCATAGAGCCAGTTTATGGGCCTATGCCGTAGCTATGCGGGTGGATGAAAAGGAGTCCTTTGCTGCCCTCATAGCATCTGCAAAATCCCGTCCAGCGGAGCTTTTCCAGGTGGTGCGGGGGCTGGTTGGTCCAGCCTCCCTTCACCTGGGAGTGGAGTCATCTAAGGCCCACTATCAGGAGCCAACGCTGTCACAAAGACTTTAAGCTCTAGTAAGTGTCATGGTAAAGTCTTTGTGACAGAGCTGGCTCCTGATAAAGTTACTTGATTTTCAACAAGCAGAGTCACGTAACTTTCCTTACGCTGCTTTTGGGCGGTCAGCGGCTGCTCGACTGCCCATGCACCAGCCAGCAGATCTGATTTTTTTTTTAATGTTTAATTTCTCATTTTTGGCTGCCCCAATGATTATCACACTACACCAGCACGCTCCAAGGCGGCAGACCCAAAGACCCGACTCAGCAGTAGCTGGTACAAGGGATTGTGGTAGGGTGGACTTCTCCATGGGAGGACGACCCACCCCCCCAATGCTCCTCAGACTGTCCATGTGTCCGCAGCCTGTCCCCACTGTCTGCCTGCCTCCCCCCGCCTCCTGAAGTGCAGATCCTGTGTGTTGCCGCTGCAGGCTCTTTAAATCAGCCCTGTCTGTATCAGCTCTTGGATGAGAGCCAGCAACCAGCTGGTCTGGCTCTCAGCCCAAAGCGGACAGTCAGCGCTGATAAGAAAAGCCTCCAACCCGGGCACACAAGATCTGTGCTTCAGGGAAGCTGGGGGGCTTCATCTCCTCCTGGCTCCTTCCTCCCTGAGTCACAGCGCCACCCCTGGGGCTGGGGTTGGGCAGTGCTGGGTGCTGCTGGGGAGGTGGAACGGCCTCCTCCCCCCTCCCTCTGCTGCCCTGTAGCCGGGCTGGACAGAAGGGAGGGGGAATTCTAGAGGACTCTTTGGGGGATTGGGGAGGGACTGGGGAAGGTGCCAGGGGCTTCTTGGCTGGGTTCCTAAGTAGGAACCCAGCCAATCATCAAAGCCCAGCGGGCGGTTCTGAGCGTTTTTTCTAGACACTCTGGCCATCCCCGGCTTCTTTCTAATCTTCCCCGCTCCCCCACAGAGTGGGAGGAGACAGGAAGAGAGCTCCCCCACCCCTGCTCTTTACCAGAGGGGAGGGAGAACGCTTGCTTTCGGCAGGACAGGACTCACTGCGGGAGGGGCCTGGGGAGAGACTGAAGCTTCAGCACATACAGCCATTTGCAGAGACTGAGGCTGCAAAGGAGAGAGACAACTTGGACAAGAAGATGGTGAGACATGGGGGCAGGGTGAGGACTTGTGGGCTCTGTGTGGGGAGAGGAGCATGGGGGCAGGGGGGGAGAACTCTTTAAGACTATGGGGGCACAGTGGAGACTAGAACCCATGACCATAAAGCTCAAAACCTGACCATTTGACTAAGTGGAAGGGCCTACTCAGTAAAAAAATAATTTAATGACACCAGTCAATATACTTCTCTGGAAGCAAAGTGTGCTTCAACAAGAAATACAAAAGAGGGGCATGCTTGCCTTGTGATGAACGTGCTCTGTTTCGATTTAGAAACGGCAGGTTCAAAGCCTTATTCTTCTGTCACCTATGGGGGGCCTTAGTATAGTTGCTGGGGGAGTGAAAGCTTGACCTTACTTTTCAAAATGTGACAGTTCATTCCTTTCAAAAAAAGAGACCTGGATGCTATTACATTTGGCAGCAAACAGAGTGCTCTAAACATTCTGCCGGGGCTTTCTCAGCACAGACTAAAACCCAGAATGATCATAATCAGAGCCCAGACCCTAACCATTCAGACATGGGGAAAGACCGGCTTTATAAACCTTGAAAACAACTAATTAAAGGAACACGTCAGTGTGCTTCTCTGGGAGCCAAGTTGAGGGATTAGGTGTCTGTGCTTCAGTAAGCTGCTTGCATGAGGAACCAGTTGGCCTTGTGGGTTGGGCCTTAATCTTGGCTACAGAAGATCCTGGTTCCTCCAAGAGATATCTGAGGCCTTAAAATAATTGGTTGGTGCTCCTCTCCTGAAAATGACAGCATAAGAGGTTGGTCCTGCAGAGGGTGGGAGCTTTCTCTTTTTAGCAAGGCATCGGCTATTATATTTGTCAGCAAAATTCATCCCTTCCTATTTTTCCTTATAGTCCTGAATTCTCGTCTCCGCTGTGTCCCTTTAGTGTCCTCTTTGAGTGCTCTATGCACTCTCCCTAGGCTTTCTCCACACACACAAACAAACATTCTCGCTGCACACGCCCAACGCCCACCTTCCTCCCGCGACCTCTGGCTCCTCGCTCCTCTACGGCGCGTCCCACAGAGAATGACTATGGGGTCATAGTAGAGACTAGAACCCATGACCATAAGCATTGCACCCCAAAACTTAACCACTCAGCCATGTGGGGGGCCAGGTAATGGTTCTAGGACACCGCTATTTAACAAATGACACCAGTCAACGTGCTTCTTTGGAAGCAAAGTGTATTTCAGCAGGCACTTAGCTGAAGGGACCAGCTGGCTTTGTGGGTTAGCTGCTGACCTTGGTTTTAGAAACTGCAGGTTCAAATCCTGGTTCCTCTGTGGAATATGTGGGCCCTTTAAATGGTCGCTTGGTGCTGCTCAGCTGTAAGTGAGCGAGTAAGAGGTTGGTCCTAGTCTGCAACAGGTGAAAGCAATGGGTTATTATTCCACAAGGAATCAGTGATTATATTTGGCAGCAAATATGTTGATCAGAACATTCTTTCGAGGCTTTCTCTGCACCAACAAGGTCTAGAACCCACAAATCATCAGACTAACAGGCCACAGCCTAACCATTCAGCCATAGGGATGGGACAAAGGAGCTTTGAGCCTTGCAAACAACTATCGAATGAAAGGCACACGTCCCTGTGCAGCTCGCGGAGCGAAGTAGAGGCATTAGGTGTCTGTTCTCCACCAACGGATTTGCATGAGGAACCAGTTGGCCTTGTGGATTAGGCCTCAACCTTGGCTCTGGAAAGTCCTGGTTCTAATCCTGGTTCCTCCAAGAGATATCTGGGGTCTTAAAATAATTGGTTGGTGCTGCTCTCTTGTCAATGGCAGCATAAAAGGTTGATCCTACAGAGGTTGGGAGCTTTCAGCAAGCCATCGGCTATTCTATTTCTCAGCAAAATTCAGCCCTTCCTATTTTTCCTTATGGTCCTGAATTCTCGTCTCTGCTGTGTCCCTTTAGCGTCCTCTTTGAGTGCTCTACGCACTCTCCCTAGGCTTTCTCCACACACACAAGCAAACATTCTCTCTGCACGCACCCACACACCCTACACCCACCTTCCTCACTCCTCTACGGAGCTTCCCACAGAGAATGACTACGGGGTCATAGTAGAGACTAGAACCCATGACCATAAGCATTGCAGCCCAAAATCTAACCACTCAGCCAAATGCAGGGGCCAAGTAATGATTCTAGGACACCACTATTTAACAAATGACACCAGTCAACGTGCTTCTTTGAAAGCAAAGTGTATTTCAGCCGACACTCAGCTGAAGGGGCCAGCTGGCTTTGTGGGTTAGCTGCTGACCTTGGTTTTAGAAACTGCAGGTTCAAATCCTGGTTCCTCTGTGAAATATGTGGGCCCTTTAAATGGTCGCTTGGTGCTGCTCAGCCGTAAGAGAGTGAGTAAGAGGCTGGTCCTACTCTGCAACAGGTGAAAGCAATGGGTTATTATTCCACAAGGAATCAGTGATTATATTTGGCAGCAAATATGTTGATCAGAACATTCTTTCGAGGCTTTCTCTGCACCAACAAGGTCTAGAACCCACAAATCATCAGATTCATAGGCCACAGCCTAACCATTCAGCCACAGGGATGGGACAAAGGAGTGTTGAGCCTTGCAAACAACTATCGAATGAAAGGCATACGTCCATGTGCGTCTCTCGGAGCCAAGTAGAGGCGTTAGGTGTCTGTCCTTCACCAAAGGACTTGCATGAGGAACCAGTTGGCCTTGTGGGTTAGGCCTTAACCTTGGATACAGAAGATCCAGGTTCCTCCAAGAGATATCTGGGGTCTTAAAATAATTGGTTGGTGCTGCTCTCCTGTGAATGACAGCATAAAAGGTTGGTCCAGCTATCCTGCAGAGGTTGGGAGCTTTCACTTTTTAGCAAGCCATTGGCTATTATATTTGTCAGCAAAATTCATTCCTTCCTATTTTTCCTTATGGTCCTGAATTCTCGTCTCCGCTGTGTCCCTTTAGCGTCCTCTTTGAGTGCTCTACGCACTCTCCCTAGGCTTTCTCCACACACACAAGCACACATTCTCTCCGCACGCACCCACACGCCCTTCGCCCACCTTCCTCCTGCCACCTCTGCCTCCTCACTCCTCTACGGAGCGTTGCACAGAGAACGACTACGGGGTCACAGATCAATGTGCTGCTCTAGGAGCCAAGTAGAGGCGTGAGGTGTCTGGTTTTGTGTGTTTAACTGCTGACCTTTGTTTTATTTATTTATGTATTTCAAAAACTTATACCTCACTCCTCCTGCCAGGCAGTCCGCTCCAGGCTAACAAATTCAATCAATAAAAATACAATAAAATTTATAAAAGCATGAAAATAACATATACAACAATACATGGTCTGGGGCTAGACGGGCCCCCACCGGGAGGGAATTCCAAACGTGCGGCACAGCCACCGAGAATGTCCTCTCCTGTGTGAGCCCCCCCCGGGAAACTCGGGCACCTTCAACAGGACACCCCCAGATGACTGCAGGGGCCGGTCCAGAATCCGGGAAACTCCCGCCACCTTTAGTTACCAAGATTCCTCAAGATTTCCACGAAGTCTCACTGAATGCTCCTAAACTCTTAATTCTCCAGGCTCTCTGGCCCCACCAGCTCTCCCGTATTACACAGTCTGGAGCTGCTGCCAGTGCAGCTTGTGGTTATCAATTATTAATTTATTATTTATGTATTATTAATTATTATTATTAGAGTAATACTCATTCCCCCAAAAGTTCTGTAAAAAGTTTTGCCCCTAACAAACTCTCTTCTTCCTTTCAGGTAACCTTTGGTCATTTAGAGCTGAAACAGAAAGGCATTTTTGTATTTGCAAATACGGCAAACAGCCATCCAAATAAATATCTGCAATTGAAACAATATTGATTTAGTCATATAGTTGGATATGTCATTTGGAGAACTTTGACTTTTTCAGTTTTTTTTGCGGAGGGGTCATTTTGCTTTGAATATCCTATTATTTGGCCAAATACCGAAGCCGAAATACACACCAAAAAAGCCTATCCAAAACCCTGTAAAATGAATATTTGAGTGAAGCAGGGATGGAGAGCAGTTTGTATTCTCTTTGGTGGATTTGATCAGAAATAGGTGAAATCATCAAATACAATATTTGCTGTGGATATTTGTTTCAGCTTTGCCATGATAGTAGGAATGGATGTGGGAGGGGAAATGATGGACTACACTGAAGAGACAGGCTAAAAAGACAAACAAACAAAAATGTTTGCCACCGATAAATAGCTAACAAGGAAAATGTGATCCAGGCAATGATGATTGTGTCTCCTTCAAGGTTCAAAATGAACATGGTCGGAAAGTCACTTCCTTATCTCCCTTTTCTCATTCAAGGGACAAAACAGAGAATTTAAATCCACTTTAGAATGGAATAAGAGCTTATTTAAAGGTTGCTGACAAAGCTGGAAGGTCAGGTGAAGCACCCGCAGGCAGTTATAATCATGCTGACTTCCGCGTTCTCATTCCTTAAGAGCTGCAGGGACTTCCCCCTTTATGAATTTAAGGGGGTGTCTTTCAGACCCGCTTAGTGTTGGCACATCTCCACTCCCACTGAAGGCAATGGGATCTGTGCTAGATAAATGCTGGGCCCTTTTGAAAATCCAAACCTTAGTACAGATAGACAGCCACCCTTTCCTTAAACACTCAGATTTTTAAATGGTTGGCCAGGGGCTGTAGCCTGTGGGAATGTGCATCTGCAACTCAGTCTGTAGAAATGCAGGTGTGCACCTTATTTGAAAGACTCTTAGGACTGTTATGACCCAAAAAGTTGAAATAAAAGGCTGAGAAACTCAGGTGGAACATGCCATTGCTTAAGCCAAGTAGTTATACTATTAAGCACTACATAGCAGTTCTTACTAGGGTTACTATCCCTCTGGGGCTGCGTTCCCACCTGTGGCGGCGGTGGCAGTAGCGGGCGGGGCGAGGGAAGAGGCGGCAGTGCGGAGGAGCCGGCCGACGGGAAAAGAGCCGGTGCGAATGGGGATCTGCCGCGGCTTCTCTCGCACGTCAGGGCACAAAGTCCTAGTTTGACTCAGACTTTCTAAGTTCTAACCCATCAACTCCCAGTGAAACCTCATTTTCTACGGGTTAGCCAGGTGCCCCTGGATAACTAGGGTGGCCAGATATGCAAATTTTAGAAGATACTTATGAGAAATACAGATTGCAGAGCTGCAGCCCTGCAACCTGTATTTCTCATGTGTCCACTAAAATTTGCATATTTGGCCACCCTATGGATAACCCGTAGAAATCCGGGCTTCTCAGGGTTGTAAAGGCAGGGCCACATTGGAAAGAGGCAAGGTGAAGAAACTCTCCTGCCCCTTTCTAATGTGGCCCTGCTCCCTGCAGAACATTGTTGTGACTGGGATTCTTCATTTCATTCATTCATTCATTTATTAGATTTCTATACCGCCCCATCCTGCACAGCAGCTCGGGGCGGTTTACAACAATAAAAACATTTAAAAATTTAAAATACAACCATAAAACAAATCAATAAAGCTGGTGGTATATAAAAATAAATAAAACAGGTGGGGGATTAAAAATCACCCCCCCCCTCCCTCCCAAAGGCCTGGGCAAACAGCCAGGTCTTACAGTTCCGCCGAAAGGTCAAAAGGCTTGGGGCCAGGCGAGCTTCCTCCGGAAGGGAGTTCCACAGCCGCGGCCCTACCACCGAGAATGCCCGCTCCATCGTGGCCCCCCGCTTAACACGGGGGACCTCCAGGAGGGCACCCCCGGCAGACCGCAGGAGTCGTTCCGGGGCGCGAAGGGCGAGGCGGTCCCTAAGGTAAGAGGGGCCAAGGCCGTATAGGGGTCCCCTCTTGGGGTCCCCTCTAACTGGCTGTCACCCCAAGTACCCCCAAACCAGCCGTAATGATTCCAGAGCATGCCAGTCTACGCGAGAAAATACGTGGTTACCTGTATATTGAAAGTAGTTTAGTCACATTGTTTTATAACACGGAGGGTCAGGTCCATCCCAGTATGATGAGTGGGAGGTTTTCAGGTCTGGCTTTACACACACATGGACACCAGCTTCTAAAGAGAAAGTTTATAAAAATGTTTAAGGTTGTCAATAAGTATCAGAGTTTATAACAAAAACTGCACAACTGAAATAAAAGGAAAATAATACGCAGTGCTGCTAGCTTGACTTACACATTTTTTCTGGCTCTGGGTGCTTTTATACGAGCGGGTCGCAGCCGCACAACCCACTCGCACGATTTTTCACAAACCCGTGAGGCGGGATTATACGCAATGATGGACGCGATCATGCACATTCAAGGTGTCAGGGTATGGAGGGGGCAGGACCCACAGGGACAGTGGAGGAGGGGGAGGGCGGTGGCTTGGGGTGCCGAGGAGGTCGCTCTCCCCACAACCCCAGTACCTGTGTCTGTAGAGCCTTCCCCTGCTTGCAGTCTGCTGGGCCAGCAATTACCTGATGAGAGAGGGCTATGGTGCTCTGAGCGCCTGCAGCTGAAGCAAGGGCGGGGTCTGAAGCAAGGCACATAAAAGGAGAGCCATTGGCTTCTCTTTTTGCTGGTGATCAGAGCTTCCTGGTTCCTGTGATCTGGTCTGTGTATTGGTATTTGGAGAACCTGTGGTTTGTTAGAATCCCTTCCCGTTCCTGTGTGGTGAGTGCTGTGTGTGATTGTGTTTGAGTGGTGTGTGCTTCTGTCTCCCTTGCTGTTGGTCTTGGCTTTCGTACCTTCCTGTGTGTGGTTGCCCTAATCCCGCCCCATTCCCCTTGGTGGTTCCCAGGGCCTGGGGTCCCCACCCTCTCCTCACTTGTTTGCCCTCCTGGGTCCTCTGTGTGTGGAGGATCACTATAATCCAGGGCGTTACCTCTCCGGTGGGCCCTCTGATGAATGGGGGCTGGGTCAGGTGCCTTGTAGCATACAATTGACCCCACAGCGATACACCATACTGAGGGCTCCTTTAATGCTACTAGTGTGCGTCTGTGAGCGGGGTTTATGTACTTGTGTCATGTGCCCCCCTGCCCCCCTTTGGCCCTGTTTCCCTTTGCTGTCCCATATTCCCCACACAGGACAGCTGTGTGTAGTTTGCTCACCATGAACTAAATACCTCCCACATTGAGGGATTTCGTTTGCCGTCCGCAAACAACGCTCAACCACCTTGAATGCGTGTGACCGCGTCCATTGTCCTGTACAATCCTGCCTCGTGGGATGTTGAAAAATCGCATGGGGAAGTCATGCGACTGTGACTTGCTCGTATAAAAATCAGCCTAAATCATAACTCCTCAGAACCTTGTTCTCTGCAGATCAGGCCTGAAGCTTAACAAAGCACCCTGTCTCTCCTATTGGCAAGACAGGGTGTTGCTTTTCACATGCTGGTAGAAGCAAGCTGGCTGCCTGTTGAGCAGGCTGTTTTGAAAGCCAGAAAACCCCACTCGTGTCCCAAATTTTTCCATTTCATCAGTTTAATTGTATCTTAAATTAATAAATTCAAATGAGACCCTACTGTTCTTGTGACAGAGTTGTGCATGTTTACCTTGGTGACTTTCCTGCTTGTGTCTCATTGACTCTGTGGGTCACCTGGGCCCTGTGGATTCTGTATTTTCCCCATTGGCAGCAATGGTGGGAAATACAGAATCCACCAGGCCCTGCCAATAGGTTAGACCCAGTAACTGATTTGTGAGTTTGTCACTGCTTATCTACATGAAGCAATTAGTCATACCTGAGATCTGATCATGTGAGTAGTATTTAAGGAGAAGGAATAGACCAACTGGTGGCTCCTTTTGTTACTTTTGGAACCTGCTTTGGGACGTACATGTGTATGGGGAGCTTGGGCCAATTGGTGAGTCTGCCTCTAGAATGTTGAAAGTATATTTTGTGGGCGACATAGTTTAATTGCTTATAACTACTTATAGCTTTTTATGTAGATAAGCCAATACCACTGATTAAAAAAATACATCCATATAAGAAATTTGGGGAGGCAGCATACTATCTGGTTGGGGGTATATAAGCCCTTTTCTAACTTTATGCTGGTATTGTGTGTGTTTGTTGTTTGTTTGCAGACCTGGTTGGGCTACAGATTCACCATTGGAGAAGCTCCCATTTATTGAATTACCCATATAGAATTTTGGTCTATAACTATCAAATCTAACATTAAAAATGGTTTATTGATGAGGACCAGCTTTTGTGGTCCAGAAACATGGCTGTCAAAACCAATATTTCTTTATTTATAGACCTGTGAGTGGGCTTCCATGCTTTTAGGCATAAGCATGATATAGTTTCACAACATATATTCAATATGGACCTTTTCTTTTAATTCCTTTTTTGGAACTCTTGTTCAGTTGTGTTCAGGTATTTTCCCACCCCATATGGGGAGTATCTGTACAGGTGTCACACTTCACTATTATCCCCTGGTGAGGTTGTCATGGAGAAACATGGGGTCACACATGTAACACAGGACTACATGTTTGGTAAATGTGTGGTGCCAAGGGTTTCACATGTACACTATGTAGTGTCAAAGGTTCCACATGTTTGTAATGTTAACTCTGATAACTGTACAACTCGAATTAGGGCTCTTGCATGTCACCGGCCTACAGAAAATAGAAAGAGATACCAACATGTATTGGAGCCAGACGAATGGCCAGAGTCATTAACAAATGCTAATGCAGGCAGCCATTGACTACGTGCGGAAAGACAAAGACAACTGATAAGAGAACAAAGGGAATTCTAGAAGCCTGGAGAACTACGAGGAGTTTCCTCCAGGAGAGATCCCAGAGAGGGGAGAGAGACTTCTTGCAAAAGCCAGCTTGAGCATCTACATACGAACAGCCTGAAACCAACCGGTTGGGAACAGCATGAAGTGAGAGAGATGAATTGCTCTTTGCCAACAAAGAAGTCAGTGCCCAGTTGCTTACATCAAGGACTGAGAAGAACTTATGAACCTTGCTAGGGGTAAGATGAATAACTTAGCAACTCAACCAGTATAAGTTAGAAATGTGTTATATTTACCTTTTGATTTCTAATTACCACTCTGTAACTATCTTGTTTATGTAATCAATAAATATACTTTATAAAGAAGTGGAAAGTGTCTAATATTGGAATACAAGTGAGCTAAAAGAGCCCTCAAGCTCTTGCGAACTCCAAGAGTAAAGAGTCTGTAAACAGGAAGTATCAGGCCCTTGTGTGACAAAGGAGTTTCATTGTGGCACACGTGAATGAGCCAGAGAGAACTGATTCAAGAGAACTGTGCACAAGGGAAACTGAGTCACTCACCCCTGGTAAAGTGGGGGTGCGGACTCCCAAACCCATGACAGGTTTTGTGGGTTTTTTGTTTTTCTCCCTCACAACCCTCCCTTTTGGTTTACCATAATATAGTGGATCCCAATTTAGTATTTGCAATTACAAATAACCACTTCCATAGATATCGAACTGGTCATGCTTAATGAAGAGAAATCCCCACATGTGATGAGAGGATTCCAAATCATGGTTTAAAAATTCAACCAATTTAGCTTCTTACTCAGTTGCCTTTTGGTTTCTGAGCCCTTACAGCTAACACTGACTGGAGTCATATTTTATTTTTTTTAAAAAATTTAAATCTTGCTCATGGCTGCAGTCCCAGGCGCAATCCATGCAGCACAATGCAACCCCTATGGAGATGTGCGGTTAGCACGCACATGTGTGCACAGGGCATGGGCTCACCCCCAATATGATTGGGAACTTTTTCCTTAAACTTTTTTGTTGATGTTTTCACAATTTTGGGAAGTTGTTTTTAAAAGAAAGTTGACACCCCTGATAAAATTACAAGAGCTGGCATACCTGTTGTAGTAGTTAAAGTTGCAGTTTCAGTGGCCAAGCTTTTGTTGATTTAATAGCTCTATAGCCACTGGCAGTGCGAGGTCTGCTCCTTTCCACAAGTGTTGGGGAAATCCCTTTTTTCTTATCTGAATGGGGGGGGGCACTTCCTTCTGGCACCTGAGTTGGCCCCATTCCAGAATATGTTGGAAGTACATCCTTGGCCTCGGTGCTGCTGACGGCCTTGTTGCAGACATTGCGTTAGGGCTGCCTGCGCTGAAAGCGTCTCTAAGTGGAAACCGAGTTGGAATAGTTCCCAGCTTCTACATCTGTTCTGCTAACCCACTCCAGAGAGAATAAGGCTGAAAAAGGAGAAGGTGTGTTAGAGAAATGAGCTATCTTTTTTTTTTCCTGCAGGGAAAGGATAGGTAATTCTTCCCACTCACTGATCCACCAGCTCATAAAACCCAGCAAACGCCTCCTTGTCATACATGCACCCAGAGCTTTCTGGGGCAAATACCACAGTGCAGATAAAGCAAGTAAACTAGGGCGCATGTGACACTTACCTGCAGCCCAGCACTTTCCCTGCTTCCTTGCCATGTTATCTGCCAACAGACTTTTTCTTCTTTGTAAACACAAATTGGTCCAAACACATGTGGCTGTATATCTTCATCGTTGCTAACTACAAGTAGCAGATTTAAAACAAAATAAAGTATTTTTTTCATTAACAGATTGTTGTGGAATTTGTTGCCAGAACCACTGGCTGTGGAGTTCTTGTGCATATCCCCAAGTAACAAGATCTCCAGTTCTAGGCCACTTTTAGAAGAGACAAATTTGTGCATGATTGGTGAAAAATGTGTGTTAATGCTCATTTAAACACCTAAAAAGTTTTAAATGCACATTTGCCATGATCGTGTAAAAGCCAAAACTGTTTTGAATGTGGTTTTTAAATAATGAATTTTTAAAAACCAGTTTTGGCATCCCTGATCATCAAAGGGGCTCAAAACTAGTTTTTAAAATGCGCATTATTTAAAAACCACATTCAAAATGGTTTTTGCTTTTATATAAGACATTTTAAATGCGCTTTTGCCAGGATTAAGTGTTTAAATGAGCATTAAAATACATGCATTTTTCACTAATCATGCGCAAATTTGTCTTGTCTAAAAGCAGCCCTAGTCTCTCCCCTCTCTCTAGCATTGCCACATAAGTCATCCCACTTTGGGCAACCTTAGCCTACGCTAGTCCACAATGCAGCCGATCGTATGGGCACCCGGGGCAAAGAACAGACTGCTACACAATGCATTAGCCAGAGAAAAATGGTGACCCATTGCATACATTCCGGCCCCTGCTGTCGACCGACTAGAAGTCCCCCATGTTGCCTGGGTGGTGACAAGGGGAGGGTGTTCTCAGTGGCCGCTCCTAGGCTGTGGAATTCCCTCCTGATGGAAGCCCGCTTGGCCCCAGACTGCCCCTCTTTCCAAAGATTGTGTAAGACCTGGCTGTTCCACTGGGCCTTTGGAGAGAGATTCCACCTTTTTTATATTTTTAGCATTTTTATGAATTTTAAATTGTATATGCTGTGTTCTTTTATTAATTATTACTATTGTAAGCTGCTTCGAGCTGCCCTGTGCATGGGAAAAAGAGCAGCAAAATATATCCATGTTGGCAGGTGTTCCCTGGGCAGCCTTGCAGAGGGCCACGGCTGTAGCCATGCCTTGGGTTGGTGGGGAGGGCCGTTGATGTGAGTAGCCCCCCTCAATAATCTGGGTCTGGGGACTGCCATCTGTGGTTTCTCCATGCCACGGGCTGGCTGTGGAGCTATCCATATGGGACAGGAGGCCTGGACTCCTGCTGCAGAGCAGGAGCAGGCCCCTGGGAAGAGCTTCCTCCAAACAGCTGCACATGCGGCTGCTGTGCACGTGCCAAACAACTGATTGGGGACACTTTTCTGGACCAGCTGTTTGGCAGACTGGGTGAGCGAGTTCCTCCAGGCTCCATCCTCAGAGCAGGGCTTAACAAGTGGAAGGGTGACTGTTAGCCGGCTTTAGCCCAGAGGGCTGGGCCTTTGCCTGGGCTGGGTCGTCGACCATCGCAGCTGGCTGCCCACCCTGACGTGGACATGGGCGAGCATCTGGCAGCACCCAAACTAATGAGCAGTTGACTCCTGTGCTAATGGGGGCTACTCTTCTTTGTTTTCACCCAATGTTGCCCCTCCCAGCCAAGCTTGCTCCTCCGGCCCCTTGTTTGACAGCATTTTGTTTCTCTCAGTGGGCCATCTGTCTCCTGCCAATGCTAGAGAAAGAGCTCATGGAACTTAAAGAGCCAGAGACAAATTAATTTAAAGGAAGTACCAGAATCAAGTCATTGAGTATCCACAGATGTGACAGATTTACTATCATTCTGCCTGGGAGCCAGAGAGCTATCCCTGGCTAGGACCACTCCAGTGATGGGAACAGACATCCCCACTGCCTGCTCTAGCTGGGGAGGTGGTGTGGGGAGTGCCGTGTGGCTCCACCCCTATGCTGCAGCCAGCCCCCCCCACACTCTGCCATGACAGGCAGCCATGCCTGTCAATAGCCGGCAGCAGCAACTGCCCAAGCTGGGATGAGCAGGTGCCAGGCATACACATTCCTGCCCAGTTTACCCGCTGTGTGGGCCTACTTTGTTCCTGGCCCACCCACCACCCCGGGTAGGGTTTGTCATGGGTCCACATCTGGTGGGCCCAGAACAAACGTTCAGGAATCGCACTGATCCAGTCAGGTCAAAGCAGGCCGAAACAGGCCATTATGATGTCTATTAACACCCAAACTGTTTGCATTATTTATGTAGTATTGATATAATTATTTATTTAAAGTTCTGTCCCATCCACCCCACCAAAACAGGCTCACGGTGGGACACTTGGGGCGGAGAGAGTGAGACAAGCAGAAAATGGCCAGGGGTAATATAAATCATCCCATGGGGTGGGTATCTATGTTGGTACAGAAACAGGACTGGCCTTAGAATCTGCAGGGCCCATGGCAAAACTAAAATGGGGGAGCCCCATGGCATCGCTCTCCATAGCGCCCTTGCTTTAACTCATTCCTGTATGACCCTGCCTGCCCCACCCTCAGGGAGGGGAGAGAGGTTGGGCCCACCAGTAACCAGCTCCTCAGGGGTTGAGAGTTGCAGGCAGGGAAAGGGCTCCACCAAAATAGCTTGTCCTGGAATCTCAGGCATGCTGGTTCTGAGGGTACAAGGACTGGCCTCCCTGTGGGGCCGCCTCTGAACATGGGGTCTGGGCCATGGCCTTACTGGTCCTGCTTAAGGCCAGCTCGGTACAGAAATGACATGGTTCAAGTGGTCTAAACTATCTAGTGTGGAACCAGCTTTAAATGCAGAAATATATATCTTTTTAATCAGTATAACTTATTCCTCTAAATTCAAAGGAATGAGAGGACTTGTCTCCACACTGACCTATTGCATCAACATGTTGCCCCTGCATGCATTGGTTTAGCTTTGGGCTAAAGATTGAGGGGGATGGATCCACTCTGGACCCAGAAAAGCCAGGCAGTAGCCAACCAATGCTTCACCCCCCTTAACCTAGAAGCCCTCAACAACATTGAAATTATTGGAAAACTGAACTGTGAGTTGCTTGGAACTGTTTGCATCTGCCAAGCAGCCTGTCAGGCCGGCCCTGAGGGCATGTTTCCTCCCCTTGTTCCAGTAAAACGACCATCTAAAACTTTTCTTTTTGTACTGCACATTAAAATCCATTATTTAGCCCATAACACCTTTTCCCCCATACCCTCTTCTAACCGTCAAACTCTGCCTGAGCAGGTAGCTGCTAAAAGGGCTGCTTAAAAGACAAATGTAAACGTTCTCATCTCCCCTGCTCTAAAATTTGGATGGAATATATTACCCTCTCTCCCCACCTCCTACCCCGTAATTACAATGCTGCCCTCCTGAAACAGCACAAAAACTGCATGAAGGCACACACTTTGTTTTGGCTTGCACCATTTTTGATGTAGCTGTGGGTATCTCTGGGTGTGTCTACACTTAAGTCTTGCTACCATTCCAGCTGCCTAATGTGGGGGCAAGCATTACATTTGTTCAAGAAAACTCAGAAATAACCCATGCAGAAGTTTATTTCCCAGAGCATACCTGCAGAACTTATTAACAGACCCACAGAGCAGCTGAAAACACAACACAGAATCAACATGTTTGACAGTGGGCTTTTGTGCTTGTCAGTTTCACAGTGGGGCTTTGGCTTGTCAGTTTTGTTGGAAAAACAGCTCCAGATCGCACCAACCAAAGCCATAGAGAACTCCATTTGAACTGTGGTTTGGACACAAGCCTAGCCTAAACCATATCAGAGTATTTGGATGTGATGTGTATGCATATGTACCAAAGACAAAGAGAAACAAGTTGAATTGCAGAAGCAAGAAAGGAGTTTTGTGTGGATGTGTGTTAGGAGGAAAAGGATACAGAATTCTTGATGTTGAAACTGGTAATATTGAAATTTGCAATGTTGTGTACTTTGATGAAAGACAAAGACCAACCAAAGGTGAATTACCAGACCTGGAGTCAAGGATCCAGATGCAAGAGGAACCAAGTGAGCAGGCCTTCAGGCACCAAATGCCAATCTGTGAACCAGAACCAGATGCAGATTCAGAAGGGGTCACAGAAGCTGAGCCAGAACCCAGGCGCTCACAGAGGTCCAACAAAGGAGTTCCACCCTTGAAATACTCCTACCTCACCACAAGTGCAGAGCTGCAAGAACCCAGCACATGGAAAGATGTTGAAAGGATGCCAACCCATGAAGCTGAAAAATGGAGGAAAGCAGCAAAGGAAGAGATTGAATCTTTACACAAGAACAAAACTTGGACACTTATGGAACTACCTGCTGGAAGAAAACCTGTAGGTTGCAAATGGGTCTTCAAAGTCAAACAGGATGCAGAAGGGGATGTACAGCGCTACAAAGCGAGACTAGTAGCCAAAGGATACTCCCAAATATATGGAGAAGACTATGATGAAACATTTGCACCAGTTGTGAAGCACACTTCCATCAGAACACTACTTAGCATAGCAGCTTCCAGAAAGATGCATGTTAACCATTTAGATGTCAAAACTGCATTCCTGAATGGAGAACTTGAGGAAGACATCTATATGCAGCAGCCACCAGGCTTCGAGCAACCTGGAAGGGAGAAGCTTGTATGCAAACTCCAGAAGAGCATTTATGGCTTGAAGCAAGCAGCTAGAGCATGGAATGAGAAACTGAATCAGCTACTGCTTAAGGAAGGGTTCACGCAAGGAAAAGCTGACCCCTGCCTGTACTCAAGATTCAGAGACAATAAGTGGACTTATATCCTGACTTATGTTGATGATCTGATCATCTGTTGTGAACAGGAGCAAGACAGTCACGAGATTGTTGAGCACCTAAACAAGGAAGTAGAGGTGAAGGAACTTGGAAGCATCTCACACTACCTTGGCATTCAAATAGAAAAAGAAGAAGATGGAAGTTATCTTCTCAACCAGAAAGCAAAGATCAAGGATCTTTTGGAATGTCTGGGACTGACAGATGCCAATGAGGTCAGTACACCAATGGATGTCAATTTCCTGAAACAAAGGGAAGATGATGAGCCTCTGGCAGCCAACAACCAGTACAGAAAAGCGATTGGCAAGCTTTTGTACATAGCCACAGTGACAAGGCCAGATATTGCCACAGCGGTGGGAATCTTAAGCAGGAAAGTAAGTGCCCCAACCAAGAATGACTGGACTGCAGTCAAGAGACTGGGGAGATACCTGAAGGGTACCGCGCACTACGCATTGAAGATTCCAGTAAGCAGCAACCCTAGACTGGTGGGATACATGGATGCAGATTGGGCTGAAGACATAGCTGATCGCAAGTCCACCAGTGGACACCTGTTTCTCTATGGAGATGGAGCCATAAGTTGGACTAGCAGGAAGCAGTCACTTGTTACACTCTCATCAACAGAAGCAGAATACATATCAGCTAGTGAAGCATGCAGGGAAGCTGTGTGGATACACAAGCTGCTGTTGGACTTTGGAATTGAAGAGCCAAAGCCTACCACGATGTTTGAGGACAACCAGAGTTGCATTAAGCTCTCACAAATGGAGAAGGCCAAGTCTCGAACAAAGCACATTGACATAAAGTACCACTATGTTCGATAAGCACAGGAAGAAGGGCTAATTGAGTTGAAGTATTGCCCAACTGAAGAAATGGTGGCAGATGGACTGACCAAGCCACTACCAAGGAATCGATTCCAGATGCTACGTGAGCCGGTGCGACAGGCGATGAGAAGGGGTGTTGGAAAAACAGCTCCAGATGGCATCGACCTTTTGCACCAACAAACCCTAATGACCACTAGGGGCATTTGGGAGTAGAGGTAGTGAGTTAGTGAGAGTGTCACTTTAACCTTTCCTGATCGCTGCTTCTAAGCCCCCTCCCAGGTGGGATGTGCCCAGGAAGCTCCTACTGGACTTACTCCTTCTCCCTGACCTTTCGCCATTGCTAACTTCTCTCTCTGACCTTCAACATGACCAGCCACCATGCTGGTGGCAGCTAGTGAGTAAGACCCAGGGATAGGCCTTTCCTATCACAATGTACTTCTCAATAAAGTAGATTATCTTAATCTAGAAACAATCTCCAAGGTGTTGCTACTAAGAATTCAAGCTGCTTTTTTGTTTTTTTGACCACTAATAAAATTCCAACAAGTTTCACCAATGGGGCACTTTGCCAGCAGAGCATATGTGCGTCTGTTATTTATGCTGCCATGTGCCACCTGATGAGCTCCCTCTGTTGGCCGGAGTCCATCGAGTAGCAGCATAAACACGTGAGCATGAATATTTGCTTAGGTTGCTCTGTCCAGGATGACACTGAAGTGAAAACCATGGGGCTGATTTCCCCAGTGGCTAATATATGTGGCACCAGCCTGCATGTGCATATGAGAGGGGAAGATCAGCGTATCGGGCTCAAATGTGGCCAGAAGGGAAACCAAGTGAACTAAAGCTCAGCTCACTCCCCCTTTCCACTTGGCATGTGCATTTGCAGTTTGACACTGACATGCTTGTTACATGAGTTGGCTGTGCCAGTGCAGCAACACACACACACACACACACACACACACACACACACACACACTCCTGCAAGTACATATGACTAAAAGTGGTAAGGAGCCCGGGCTGGACTTACCACAGCATGACCTGGGGGGCCACCTGGGCCCTGTTCTTTCTGAGGGCCCTGCTGTGGCCTCTGTTCTCCCCAGGACAGGTTGTGGGGGCACCACTCCCTCTCTGGGACCCCAAACATGAGCACCTTCAGGGTGCTTCAGAGGTTGCCCCCAAGGGGGAGGGGCCACCAGGGCCCCTGCATTTTAGCTTGGCTCTAGGCCCCGCAAATTCTAAGACTGGCCTTGACAATAGCTGCTCGTGTGCAGTCCGCCTAGTACGTCCGAGTCAGCCCCACAGCTCTCTCACCGGTCAGCCCTTTCTCTGTGCGTTCCCTATTAGCATTTGTAGATTAGCCAGCTGCAGGCCTGAACCGCCACAGTTTCCCATTGGCATTTGCAGGCTGCTGAGTCTGGGCATGGCAATAACAAGCACAAAAGGCAGATGATACATTATCTTTGGACTGATTACAGGAAAACATTTCTGCTTTCAAAAACCTTCTTTCATTTAAACTTTCAAGACAAACAAGGGTGGTCACATAAATTGATTGGTGGAACAATAGACAGGAACATTGGATTCACTGGTGGAACTAGAGAGTCAGAATATAAACATGTCTTGGTTTCTCAAGACATACCGGTTGAAAGAAATCTGCGGACAAGCTGTAAATTGAAATTTAAACCTTATGCTATAGATTCATTAGTGGAACAATATAGTGGAATATTAGCTTCACTGGTGAAACTATAGATTCAGAATATAAAACAGAATAGAGACAATTCCATATTCCTGAAAAACAGCAGTTCAGACACTAGGGGAGAGAAGCAGCCTTCTGGAGGCTGTTGAGAAAACTTCAATAGCTCAAAGAAACAATTACTCGTATAAACAAAGGCAGGGGGGGAAATTGTTGAATCGAGAAAGCTGTAGAACAACAAAAAATTTTAGAAGAATCTAGAATTTTATAAACCCAAACTTTACCAAAGTACAAGCTAAATGGAACAACGGTCTCTC
Source organism: Sphenodon punctatus (assembly GCA_003113815.1). Lineage (NCBI taxonomy): Eukaryota > Metazoa > Chordata > Lepidosauria > Sphenodontia > Sphenodontidae > Sphenodon > Sphenodon punctatus. The sequence goes on from QEPC01011712.1 coordinate 4,681,800, forward strand.
TGTGGAGAAGCCGTTGAAAAATTGGACAAGGAATTCAGAGTCTGTGGATATTTTCAGATGTGGAGGGTCCTAAGGCCCAACACGCTGAACCCCAGACCGTCCTTTAGACATGCCCGTCCCATCACTCTATGGGATCTGAGAGCAGTTGAGGCCAAGCGGTGCGACATGCGGCCACTCGGCCCCACCCCCCCCATGCTGCCACAGTCGGCTGCCCTTGGGGAGATGGGCGGGTGCAGCGGCCACGGAGGCTGCTGCGCCAGATCCTGTACTGTGGTCGGGGCCATGATCCAGGATGGGCCAAGGTAACCAACGTTACATTTGGCCCATCCCGAATTATGGTCAATCTAACCACGGTTCTGGCTCTCAGGCTGGCTTAAGAGCCAGAACTGTGGTCAATTTGATCCTGACCAAGTGTTTCACTGTGGGGAACATCTGGCCTGGAGAAAATAGACATTCCCAAGATCACTGCCACCACACTTGATCCACTGTGATTCAGTGTGGTGAGCAGCGATCTCGTAACATCTGAAAATACCCTGTGAGTGAGACGCCACAACTGGGACTTTGCATTCCTCTAAGCTTCCATGCCAGGGGGAAATTTGGGGCACTGCCCCCCTAGCGCCGTAGGGGACCCCTGCCGCACCATCATTGGCGGGGGGAAACCCGCGCCGCCACTTCAGAGGCGGCTGCTGCTGCTGCTGCTGCTGCTGTTGTTGTTGTCAGACTCTATCTCCCTTCTGGGACCCACTCTCAGAGCGGCTCTGAGAGTGGGTCCTGGAAGGCACAAAAAGGCTGAACTGCTCAGCCGCCCAAACCACGTTTTCTATTGAAAATGCGATTTGGGTGGCTGAGCCCCTCAGTCCATGGCACGCATAGGACGTGCTGTGGAGGGAGGGGCTAGCCTTCTTCCATTGCACCTAATGGGCGCAATGGAACTTCTCACCTGGGCGCTTGATGCAAGCGCCCAGGCGAGAAGCTTTGGGCCGAGCGGCTGAGGCACGCGCTGCTCCCTGCCTCAGTCGCATGTGGAGTCTCAGACTCAGAGTGCAGGTCCGGACAAGGCTGCCGGCACGCTCAACAGCACGCCGCCAGCCTCAGCTGCTTGCTTCCCTGCTGCTGCCGCTCCCTCTCCCCCGCCCCCTGCAATCTGCCGCTCAGAGCGGTGGGGGATGGGGAAAGCAGCAAGGCAGGGATTGGGACTTTTGTTTTCTTTTAAGCCTTTAAATTGCCCACGCATCCTGGCTCCGGAGGAGCAGGACACGCAGGCAATTTAAAACAAGTAAAGTTCCCACACACACATCCCTCTGCCTGCCGCCCAGGCCGCCAGGGACAGTCGGAGCTCCAGTCAGGTAAGTAAAGATCCTTCCCCCCCACCCCTCCGAGGGTCCCCCCACCCTGCTCCCACCCCACTCAGGGTCCCCCCCTGAGGGTCCCCCCACGCTGCTCCCACTCCCCGAGGGTGGGATCTTTAGGTGTGTGTTCACAATGCTGGAAATGGGATCTTTAGATGTGTGTTCACAATGCCAGAAATGGGATGCATTTTAAATCCTGAGATGTAACTGTGAGTCTGGTGATTCATGGGTCTTGAAATCCACCCCCCAACACACACGCAGCAGAGGGCAAGAATATTGCTTCAGAAGGGACTTCTGAAGCAGGGATTGGCGTCCCTCCAACATACATGCAGCAAGTCCCTTCTTTCTGAAGCAGCGTTCTTAACCTCTGCTGCGTATGTGTGTGTGTCTTTGCTAAAACTGCTTGTAAGTGAGGTTTAAGGTTGTCTGCCTGCTTTTAAACCTGGCAGAGGAGGTGATTATAACCTGCCTAACCTAACTGAAATTGCTTGATTAAGTAATGTAAAGTCCATCCAACATTAACCCTTGGAACTCCTTGCTGCTGGGTTATTCCGCCCACCATTGCCCACCGGCCTTACTGCCCCTCCAACCTCAAGCCCCACCAGCCGCCCTTGTTCCACGCTGTGAGCCTCATCACATCACTAACTTCAGATTTGTCCCACTGATGTCAGCAGAACTGCTCTAAGAGTAAGTGATTTCAGGATTGCATTGTAAGGCTAGGTCTGATCCTCCCCGCACGGAATGGTCCAGGCGGGCCTCGACAGCCAAGACCTTGCATTGCACGGCGTTCTGCTGCCCAAGCTGCCTGGGCCATGTCCTGAATGGTGCCTTGGGTCTTACCCTCCCGCTGTGTGGTCTCTGTGAGCAGCTCCCTCACCGAATCCTCCCTGTGCTGCCAGTTACAGACCTGCATGTTCTGGTTCTGGTGAGCACTTGTGGCAGGGGAGTCTGTCTGCACCGGCTGTGCTGGCAGACCTGTACCACGGCAACAAGGAAAGCCTTTAGTTTAGACCACACCACCCCTGGGTTTCAGCCCCCACCCTGCCTAATGTAACAGCCCTCCGCCCACAGTAAGGGAAAGGGGAATGAGTATATGACCTAGGCTACTGCTGTGGTGGGATACCCAGGGAATGTGGCTTCTCCTCTCCTGTTCACAGTCTGCAATGGTTCTTCTAAACCTGCTCCCCCTCTCCCCAGGCCCACATGGCTGCTATCTCAGCCCACCATCCCCCCTTGCTGCCTCTCCCCCACCCCGCAGGTCAGCCATGGTGCCTCTCCCTTCTCCCACAACCTGTGGACCCATCATGGTACCTTCCCACGAGGGGTGGAACACCAGGGAGAATACCAGATACCAGATTTCCCAGTATCGGATCTCCCCCGTACTGGATTTACTGGTATCGGCATACTGGATTTTTAACACTGGGCCTTTTACCAGTTTTTTTTTACATTGCAGCCATTTATCTCAATGGCCGCGATGTAAAAAAAAACGGTAAAGCGCCCAATGTTAAAGAGCCAGTATGCTAGTACAAGTAAATATCGGATTAATCCGATACACCCAAATACCGGAATTCCCACCCCTACTTCCCACACATACTGTTTGTGTCCAGTGCTGCTGCATCCTGGGAGGATCCTGCTTCTCGCCAGCCCTCTCCTGGCTGCCTGTGAACATGGTAAAGAAAAACCCCACATAATTAAATAGCAATACATGGAATTTTTTATTGTGCAGCTGTGAAAACACAACACACCCCACTACATTAACTTACTATATTTGTCTGGCTATCATTCTGAGCCATGTTCATGGGGATGAAAAGACAGTGGAAGTCGCTCCAGAGAAGGCACTGGGTTCTTAAGAGTGAGTGTTGGGCACATGCTCAAAAAACCCCAGGACAAGCTGGGACTGTGCATTTGGAGTGCATTGGGCTTTTAAGGCACCAGTGAGAGCAGAGAGAGGGACAGGAAGCAGTTGCTCCTTGGAACACTCTAGGCTGTTCACCCTGACTCTATGGTGCTGGTGGACCTGTATGCATACGAGGCTGTACACACTCATTGGCAGGATGCAGACACATGGGGGCACACTAGCCCGAATTTGCCTGCATGGCAGACTCTGCACACTCCAAAACCTTGCCATGAGTGGGGGCTGTGTGTCCGGTGGGGGTGAACGGGCAGGGGAACACCCACCTAGTGTGGGCTAGCATTTCCTTTCTTCCAGCAGCCTTAGCTTTGTGTACACTCCCCCAGGGAACGTGACTCTCTCCTGACCCTGCACTGAATGGGACAATTTAGTCTTGTGTAATGCGTGTTGCATTTGGCTTGGAACTTCCCACCACATGGGGCTGTGGTTGCTATGAAGATTTATCTTGAGCTTATTAATAAATGAGGAGTAACAATTAATGCAGGAAAATGAAAGCATGAAATATTGATGTGTGACTTTTGTTTTGTTTATTGCTGGATTTTGTGTTTCTTAGCAGTGAAACAAAATAAAAGAATTATGCATTTAAAAAAACCAACCACATTGATTCCATTTGGTACAGGGATAGACCGAACTTTGTCTCTGAGAGATAATTTATGTAATTAATTCATAAAAAAAAAAGGCAGCAGTGAAAGCCAAACTTCTGTGATGCTTTTACACCATGTAACCATAAAATGCATTTAGTAAATGGATTTATTGATCACTTGATAATGAAAGAACAAGACGAAGAGCCTAAGAAAGCAGCCCCTAATCTATACAGACTGATAGACATAATTGATTCTTTTCTATGGGAAGGTGCTTACCCCGGAAAAGATTAGGTTATCAGAGGGGAGCAGCCTGAATGTTTAGATTGCCAGTCAATAATGGCTTTGTATGGTATGAGCAGTTAAAGTGGCCTGTTTCATATTTTCAATCTTATCTGTCAACAGCTACGCATAATCCTCCATGAGCAAATCGATATGAGCCAAAGGTATTGCATTACAGGGTAGTAATTCCTCAAGAAAGGGAGCATGCATTTAAGCCCTCTTAGATACTATTGATGTTAGTGGGCAAGCTAAAAGCTGGTGATTATTCCTCCCTCCGCAAATTGATCATTTAAAAGTTTTCCTGGCTTGGCAGCACATTTAACATGTGGGACACAGACCAAGAAGAAGGCAGGAGGGAGCCAGGGGAAGGAGGTGGAGTGGAGAGGCAGTCACGTCCCCCTCAACCACAGACACAGAAGAGACCCCATGGCAGGCACAGAATCCTTTAACAAGGGTTACATGAGTGGCACATGAATCTAGGAATGGGAAAGATCCCACCCTCTTATGGTAGTGTAGACTTCCCAACCCCCAGACAGCTAGAGTATTTCTATGTCTAAAAGAAGTCACTAAAAGAGTCCTCCAGCCACTGAATTCTTAGACTGTTCCAATATCCAGGGAGAAAAGCAATTGTGACACACTTGCCCCAGGTCTTCCCTCCGACATGGAACTCATGGACTTTTCTCCAGTTAATTCAGTACCACGTACACATTACATTTGATAGCTAGCCTGGGACTGGATAGCACAACTATAGCAGCTAGCCCTTTCTCTTTGTCTGACTAGCCCCTCTTCCAAACCTAGCCACCGTCTGCATGATGACTTTTTAATTTTTATTTATATAAATTTTTTATCCCGCCCCTCCTGCCCACAGGGCAGCCCGGGGTGGCAAACAACAAAGATAAAAGAATAAAACAATTTTAAAAGTTAAAAATGTCTCATATGCAGGGAAAAACAACCCACCCCACCCCACCCCACCC
>QEPC01011712.1:4688836-4701283 GCA_003113815.1 Sphenodon punctatus
TTCACCACCCAGAAAAGCTCCGCTGGACGTGACTTTGCAGATGCAATGAGGGCAGCAAAGAACTGCTTCTTTGCTGCCTGCACCGCCACAGCATAGGCCTTTAAACTGCTCTTATGCTGCGATCGATCATACTCATCACAAGTCCGGCGCCACTATTGTTCTAATTGTCTACTCTCCCGCTTCAAACACCACAAGCCCTCAGTAAACCAAGGAGAACTGCGGGAGACTCGAGAGGGCATCGGACACTTGGGAGCCACTCCATCAATAGTCTCGGTCAACAAGGTGTTCCAGAAGACTACGAGATAATCGACAGAGCGGGTGTCAAGATCCAGGGGAAACTCCCCCAGAGCATTCCGGAACTGATCCGGGTCCATAAGTCTCTGAGGGCAGACCAATCTAATAGGTCTTGCACCCTGTTGGGGGCTGACATGCGCCAGGATGCATGCCTTAAGGAGGTATGTCAAACCATGACAAAGGCTCCACCCCCCTAACTCCTACTAACTGACCCCCCGCCTCAAGGCCAGTGCAGAAAACCAAATCCAGTGTATGCCTCTCCTCATGTGTGGGGCCACAGATTACTTGGGACAGGCCCATGGTTGTCATGGAGGACATGAGCTCATGCCTCGCTCCTCCAAGATCGGTGTCAGCGTGGATGTTAAAATCCCCCAGGACCACTCATTTAGGAGTCCGGAGGATCACATCTGGCACCAGATCAGCAAGAGCATGTAGGGATGTCACCGGGCAGTTGGGTGCATGGTACACCAGCAGCACCCCTAATCTGTCCCCGGCCAAATCCAACACAAGATGGAGACACTCAACACCTAGTGGAGCCTGCACCGGATACCTCCTAAAAGACAACGCAGCCTTGATAACAGTGGCTACACCGCCCCCTGTCCCTCCAGCCAAGGTGGATGCTGCACAGAGAACCCAGCTGGAACAAAGTCGGCCAGAATAGGGCCCGATTCATTGTCCAGCCAGGTCTCTGTAATACACATGAGGTCCGCATCCCACTCCGGGATTAACTCCCGGATGGTAAATGACTTATTGACAACCCACCTCATGTTCAGCAGCACCAGACCAAGGCCTGGGGCCTCCTGAGCCTCGACCTGCAACCTACCTGCGTGGGGGGTTGAGAGGGGAATGGGCACAAGGCACCGCTCCCTCCTCACCGATGGAACACACCTCCCCTTTGGACCATATCTCCCCTGACCTGTAACAACCCCGATGGCTGTGGAAGCCCTCCGATCCTCAGAGAACCCTGTTAGACACCCACCCTCCATAGGCTGTCCCGACAGGCCAGCGAGAGGGACCCCATCACCCAACCCTCCCTGCCCGCCTCTGCCACCGGCAGGCACCCCCCTGGATGGTTGGCCCCACTCATACCAGGGGTTCTCCTGCAAACCTCCTCCCCACCTCCCTCTCCTGCCACAAGGGGGAGGCCACCAATCCCACCACCACCTCACCCCAAACTACCCAACCCACTACCCAAATTTTAACACACACCCCCGACAATTCCCCGCATGACTAGACTGGAGAAAAAAGTCAAAAGAGCAGAGGAGTTGAGATGTAGATTTAGTTCACATTGCGACACTACTGTTTGATTTGTGTTGGATGTATGCATTCTGTGTTCTTCTTATTATTAATTATTATTATTATTATTATAAGCATTTATATAGCGCCAGCGATGTTCCTGGTGCTTTACAGCAAACTTCCAGTTTACTGTAACCAAGCCAAGAACGTGTACCTGAGTTCTAGCATCCTCATGATTGTTGCATCCCTTGTCCCTCCCTCCATGTAAAATTATTTATTTGTTTCTTTGGATCATGGCGCAAGCTAGCATCCTAATCAAACTGAACTGAAAGAAGTTCCTAATCCACTAGCAGAGAAAAGAAACCAACAGCAGGGTCAGAATGTAGTTGGCATGCAGATGTACTGCCATGTTATGGCAGCCTCAACCATCAGGAAAAGCTGATGAAGATTATGAGGAAAGGCTAAAAGAAGCATGTGTGTTTAGCTTAGTGAGAAGACGGCTAACAGGAACATGATTAATTATAATTATTATTATAAGCATTTATATATAGTGCCAGAAATGTACCTGGCGCTTTACAGAGAATAAAATAGATATGGTCCCTGCCCGAGAGCTTACAATCTAAAGACAGGGGGAGGGGAGACAGGGAAGGGTGAACAGAGGGAGAGACAAGGGATGCAACGTTCACGAGGATGTGAGAACTCAGGTACACGTTCTTGGCTTGGTTACAGTAAAGAGGAGTTTGCAGATAACAGGTGGGGGATAATCCAGGGTGGGGATGATTAGCAGGAGTTAGGAAAGGCAGAGCAGAAGAGGTGGGTTTTTGAGGAGGGACTTGGAGGTGTGGAGGGTGGGGGCAGGGCGGACGTCGGCAGGGAGGGAGTTCCAGGCATGCGGGGCAGCGAGGGAGAAGGGACAAAGGCAGTTGGGGGAGCAGGGGAGGCGTGGGAGGGTGAGGGAGGGCATAGAAGAGGAGCGGAGTGCTCGAACAGGGGTTCGGAGGGAGATCAGGGCAGAGCGGAAGGGGGGAGCGAGGTTGTGAAGGGCTTTGTAGGTGAAGACGAGAAGCTTGTGCAGAATACGCTCAGAAAGAGGGAGACAATGGAGAGAGGAGAGGAGAGGCTCCACATGGTCAAAGCGACTGGCTAGGTGGATGATCCTGGCAGTAGATACCACGATACCAATTTTCAAACAGGATTACCATGCCTCCCCTTTAAAAAAAAAAGACACTTATGAAAAATGCATGTGAAGGGCTGCACTGGTACCAGTGCAGCCCTGAAACATGTGTTTTCCATACGTGTCTTCTTTTAAAGACACCCCATCTTCAAATATCTACAAAGATGCCACAAAAAAGACCAAAATTTGTCTCCACTGTTACAGAAGAAGAGAGAATGGGCTGAAAATGGCAGCAATGTAGATTGGAGTTAGATTTTAGTTGGGCAAAGCAATAAGCTGCCCAGAGAGGCTGTGGGATCTCCTTCCTTGGATGAGCATCTCTCTGCAGTTCTAGAAGCAGAGTATATCCCGCCTTGAGCAAGGCTTGCCACCTACGTATATTTTTCCAGGTCACTTATACATGTTGCAGGGCCTGGCTTGGCACCAAACCAGGCCCTGCAACATGTATTTTTCATAAGTGGCCTGTAAAGATATACATAGGTGGCAACCCTACTTTGGAGCAAGGGGCTGGGTTATACGACCTTTGAGGTCCCTTCTGCAATTATGATTCTATGGTTCCTTCTATCAGCATCTTGTGTCCTAAACTCCATCCCATGTAAATGAGAGCCTAGTCCTTCATAGCTAGTGCAACAACTAATGAAGAGCACTTCTAACCCCAAAATATCCTAAATGCCTCCTTCAGAGTAGGTAACCTTCCTCCATCCCTGGAACATGTTACTGCAATCTTGGTACCCAAGCTAATGATCAAGGATGTAAATGAAACCCTTCAATTTGTGCTTCATGCAGTGGTTATTAACCATACCAAGCTGGCCTCTGGAGGAGTCTGTATCTAGTAGGGGTTGGATTCCAGGGGGGATTGCGGTGTTTGATTTTTTTGTTTCGGTTCTTTATGAATTTTGGATCTCGTTTTGGTTTCAGATTTTTAGATTTCTGATTTATTTATTTTTTACCATTGAAGTCAATGGAAACAAACCACAATGAAAAACAAAGCAAAACCAATACAATAAAAAAATAAAAACAACCCCAAACAAAATCAATGTAAAAGAACCGAAATGCCTGAACTGAAAAAATTCAAAATTTTGGATTAATCCAGAAGTCATTTTCAGGCAATTTCGGTTCTATCTAAAACAGAAATTCTTGTGCCTAGCACTGATTCTTTGGGTGAAAACAAACAAAACAATAGTCACCCACAAGTGGGTAGCTATTGGTTCACTTGTGTTCCTGGTCAGTGTGCACTTCATGGAGGTCCGTGTTCCCTGCACGGCATCTTCCTCTTCCAAACTTAGCCACCATTTTAAGGAGGACACCATGTGGGCTAAGGCAGGAAAATGTGTTGTCACCTGGGCCAACACATATTCCTGCCGTCTAATAGAGACGATTTACCAGGTCATGACCCCTCCTTCACTCCCCTCTTTCTTTCTGTCTGTCCAGCTGCTTGGGGGAAGCAGCCAGGCAGCAGGAAGGCAGTCCAGCACCTTTCCACTCTACTCCTTCTGGAAGAAGCCGAGTGGAAAGGGGGCCAGAGCAGAGAGATCCCCATGTGGGGGCTGGGAACATTCACCCCTGCATCCATTTAATGGGTACTAATACCCACAGGACACGAGTGAGTGTACCATGATACTCTCAGTTCCCACACATGGGGCTGTAGTCTTGATTAATTCAAAGTCCTTTTCAAATTCTGGATCTAGTCTTTAAAGCATCAAATGGTTCAGGTCCACTTTATCTGTAAGTGCCACTTCTCTGGTTGTGGCCATGTGAGACACTTGCACGCACACACATTCAGAGAGAGAGGGAAACTGTTAGGAGAGAGGCTTTTAGCATGAAGGATCTTACATCTTAGCCTGTAGAATGTCCTGGCCAAAGGGATCGGAATGTGCTCCAGCCTGGACATTGTCAGAGCTTGATGCAGAACGTACCCAGAATAAAGACTAAAAGGAGTGAATACAAGGAGGAAGAGAAAGGGGAGAGAGAAACGCTCCAGTTGCAAGACCAAGAGAGCACTTATGAGTGTCGTTTGTTTCTGAGGTCCTGACCTTCTGCTATGGTGCCTTCCGTTGTTCAGCAGTTACTCACATGGGTAGTTCCATTGGTTTCCATGGAATTACCTATGTACCTGCTCACCACTAGCATTGCCAAGTTTGGGGGTTTGGTCTGGGAAACTCCAGTATTCTAAAACTGTAGTCTCTGAGCCAAACCTGGGAGCTCGGCAACTTGCTTTTAACTGCAGTTTCAAATTTGTTGGAAGGCCTGTTTAATCCCTAGTTATAAACAGAGGGGGGTGGATCATTATCCATTCTCCTGCAATTCTGGTTAGATGACTGGGGCGATGAGAGAGCTTAACCTATGTATGAATGCATTCCATGTTAAATGTGATATTGTGGGCCAAGTGATGCTTTGATTTAAATCTATTGACCTCAGTGGATTTGAACAGAATATGTATTTGCCTCTGTTTATCTAGCTCCAGTTAACAGGCCTCCGATGGTAGCTTAATAGCTTCTAGGGGATAAGTCCACGAATTCAAGTCCAGAAGAGGAGCTTGGATCACTGCAACACAGATGTGAGCAATGGGGTGGGAATTGTGTGGCAGTACCTCTGCTGTGCCTCGCCCCCGGACAGGTTGTCCATTTAAAGGCCACAAGCACAGCGGACCGCCCAAACCCAAAGCACTAGCTGGGCGGGCCGCTGAAACTCTACTTTAGCCCAGGGATTGCCATGGTAACACCATAGAGCTGCTGGGGGCAGCCTAGAGTGGTGGTCAATCTGCCTGCAGCGCTATGGTGTGCGGGAGGGGGCACTACACAGGCAGATGTATGCATGACTGGCCGACCACAGATCAAGTCCGGGGGTGGTCTGTAGAAAAGGCACCCAACAGACTGACCACAGTTCCAGGGGCAGCAGCACCAGTCTGCTTCACCCCTGGGCTGGCCGGTCTGTCTGAAGGCAGCGCAGCAGCGTGAGCCTGCTCCAGGGCTGTCTTGATGGACCAATGGTGCAACCCCATTCCTGGCCGGCTGTTACTCCAGAAACCCCCTAGAGCTGCAGGTGCCGGCCTAGAGCATTGAGTGATCTGCTCACAACTCTAGGGGGTGTGTGTGGGGGGTGCTGCTTAGGCCGACTTCAACCGTAGGAACCCACTGGGCCCATCTAAAGTGGACCCAGGAGGGCCTGGGAGCGGGTGGATACGGGGGTGCACCCTCCCAGAGCAGCTCTGGGGGGGGGCGGGCTGTTCCCACGTCCATCTAAATACACTCAGTGTGTGACAGAGGATCCCTCCTCTGTCACACATTGAGTGTATTGGTCACAGTGTGATGTCACAGCCATATATTTGTTTCTCTGGCACAATTGTTTCCTATTTGGGTATTTAGTTGCATGAAGGTACATTACTTGTTTTCCTCTATAGCTCCTCCCATTTACCTTGATCTTTGCCTATTCTGCTCCATCTTCCCGCTTTGCCGACCTATTCTGTTCATTTCCAGTGTCTGTTGTTGTTGTTGGTGGGTTTTTTGCTCCCAAGCTCACTCTACTCTCTCTGCATGCTGTGCAAATCTCTAACAAACAAGCTCGCTTTTCATCCAAATCCACACAAAATAAGAAAAACAGACTAAAGAGGCAACCACTCAGAAGGCTGCATGGACTAGCCTGATTCCCTGTTCTCTAGTTTGGGTGTGACCTCCTTCAAACCCTTTTGCATCTCCCCAACTTCAAGGGGTTCTGCACCTAGAGAATAGGGAATCACACTGTCTAGAGGAGGAGAGATGCATGATTTGTGGGAACATCTGTGTGCTGAAACATCAAGCCCCTGGGCCTTGACCTGCAGTGTTCTGCAAGGTTCGATCTTGTCTCCGCTATTATTTAATGTGTATATGCAACCCCTGGGGGCGATCGTGAGAGGGTTCAGGGTGCGATGTCACCAATATGCTGATGATACTCAGCTGTACCCCTCGTTTTCAACTGACCCAGGTTCTGCTGTCTCATTACTTTCCCAATGTTTGGAGGCTGTGGCGGATTGGATGTGGCAGAGCAGACTGAAACTAAATCCTGATAAGATGGAGGTGATGGTGATGGGAATGGCAGGGGAGGTGCTGGCTCCCCTTGTAGGAGGGGGTCCATCCTCTTGTAGCCAAGCAGGTTCGGAGTCTGGGGGTGGTGTTGGACTCAGGTCTCCGTCTGGATCGGCAGGTGGAGATGGTGGCTAAGGCCGCCTTCTGCCAGCTGTATCTGGTACGGAGGCTGTGTCCATACATTTCCAGGCCCGACCTGGCCACTCTCATTCATGCCTTCATCACCTCGAGGCTAGACTACTGCAATGCGCTGTACGTGGGGCTTCCCTTGTTTCTGGTTTGGAGGCTGCAGCTGGTGCAGAATGCGGTGGCCCGTCTCCTTATGGGGACTGGGTAATGGGAGCACATAACACCTGTGCTCCGTGCTCTGCAGTGGCTGCCTATAGCGTACCAAGCCAGATTGAAGGTGTTAGTGTTGATCTATCAAGCCCTGCATGGTCTGGGCCCCTCATACCTCAGGGACCGCCTCACCCTCCATGCCTCAGAGTGATCCCTTCGGTCCACTGGGGGTGCCTTCTTGGAAGTCCCCCAGGTGAGACGGGGGGCCACAATGGAGAGACCGTTCTCGGTGGTTGGGCCATAGCTCTGGAACTCCCTCCCGGAGGAAGCCTGGTCCCATGGCTGCTGGCCTTTTGTTGAGCCTGCAAGACCAGCTGTTCACCCAGGCCTTTGGAGAGGGGGGGTGGGAGGGTGGGTTAGCTTTTTGGGGGGGGGGTATTGGATTTTGATGTGTTAAACTTCTTGATGGGGTTGTATTTTTTAAGTTGTTTTAATTGAATTTTATTATGGTGTGTTGATTGTTGTAAGCTGCCCCAAGATGCCGTAGGCATGAAGGGGCGGCTAATAAATGCATATAAATAATTATAATTATTAATAGCCTAAAATTGCGAGTGCTTGGATGTTAGCTCTTGGGGAAGAGGAGTCATGATGGTTTGTTCTGTAATGTTGCAGTTTATGCATTTTAAAGTACAAACTGCTGCTGAATCAACATTGAGGTTTTGAAAATAACAGAACAAAAGAACTAGAGATGTGCCTTTTGGTTTTTGTGGTTAGAATAAGAATAGAATCCCCATTTCTGGCTATAACTTCTTTTTCCTCCATCCAATTTGGATGAAGCTTGGAAATATTGTACCCCTCTCCCTGCCAAATTTCAGAAAGATTGAAAAAGGGTATTGATGTTATAAGCAATTTACTTGCAATTTACTTACTATAAGAAAACCTTTCTCATTGTAACATCTGTGTTCCAGTCAGTTTGGATGAAATTTGGAAAGACTATCTCACACTGTCAGGATGTTCCCTGACAGATTTCAGAAAGATTTGATAAAAGGTCCCAATTTTATAAGTCTGAACAGCATCTGCAGAGATTGAGTTCGATCCCATATCCTGTGGATCCAGCGTGTAGCAATGTGTGCACGCACCGTGATTGCTGGCACATTGGGCCGTTCAGAAACCGCACGTATGTACTCGTATAGGGTCCACTCGTATAGGGTCCACAGGGATTGCAGCCAATTAGCCTATGCCAGGGATTCTCCGATGTTTGTCACAGTGGTACAAGATCTGTTTGTGATGCCAATTGGCCAGGACCCTTTATCTAATCTTAACCATCAGAACCCTTTATCCAATCTTTCTAAAATTTGTCAGAGATAGTAACCTTGGAGAGGGGTACAATATGGCCAGGTTTCATCCAAATTAGATGAAAGATACACACGTTCTAACCAGAAATGTGTATGCAGCTTTTCTTAAAATTATAAACTTCAATTACATATACAATCGGATCCCTTTATCCAATATTTCTGAAATTTGGCAGGCATAGTGCCCTCGGTTAGGGGTACAATCATCAATCCATGTTTAATCCAAATTAAACAAATGAAAAACAACAAAGTTACAGCTGAAAATGTTTCCCGTTGAAACCAATGTAAAACAAAAACGAAAGCATAACAAAAGTGGAAATTCTCGATTACGGAAACTAGAAAATAAAAAAGAATTTAATAATGAAAACTAAAATGAGAAGAAAAATGGCCGATGGTTCACACACCTACAAGGACCATTCATTCACTGTCCTCTTCTCCCCTCTAAACCAAGGACATGCACCTGTGGCTTCTCAACTTTGTGAATGTATCCCCATCTCTCCTAGGGCGTTAATACATTGCACAATAACCACATGGAGTAACTGTGCCATGTTCCCGGTGCCTGCATGCCATACTGCATACTGGTGCTTTATAAACTACTACTTTAATGCTAGCATGTTGGACTTAAGGAACGGCTAGCTGTCGGATGTTTCCCCCCTATCACCCCACCCCACAGCCCCCATGTGTCTATTCCATCATACATTTCATAAGCTGTAGTTTGACAGCTGCCCCATCCTGGGTGCAGTGCAGCCTCCCAGGGACCATCCCAGAGAGGCTGTGCAGCCTAGTTCATTCATCCATCTCTTCCTGCTCCTGAGTTCCATATGCCCCACCTGGTTCATCCTAGTTCCATGGTCCCCACCTCCCTGCCTGGTTCACCCTGTGTGCCTGGGGCCGTTCCATCTTCCTGTCACATCCTGGACACAGTACAACTTTCCCGGGGAGGTTGCACCTCATCCACTCATCCCTAAATGGAATGGCCTTCACATCTCAATGGCCCTGGATAATCACTTGCTCATACATACACACAAGTGTAGCCCGAATAAACAGCCCATGCACATTTCTTCAAGGGTTAACCAGGAAACCCACACAGAATCCCCCACATCTAAGGACAAGATGCCATGTGTGGAGCCATGCACATGAACACCTGTTTGTGAACACGGACAACCTAGTAAACGACCATGTCAACAATGACTCGTGGGAGGTTATCGTGTCATTGCTTAACACCCGTAGATAAGCCCCAAGCAGCAGGGACCTGTCTCTGTTTAACAATTGTTCAAATGCCAGGTACATTGATAGCGCTATAAAAATAACTTAGTAAAAACAGACCAGAAATAACATCCAAGTTGACATTTCAGTTGTGATGCCTTTTCTGGGCAATAAGGACCCTTTAAAAAAAGATGCAGACTATGGTTAGTTAACTTTATCCATCCTAATGAACATAATGAGGACAAATATTCTGTTCACACATACCCTCGCGGCAGTCTGGTTAATTTGTTAAGCCCAACTGGACACATAAAGCGAGCCCCTTTGTCTTCATTAGAATTGATGAGAATGAATTGCAAACTGCATTATTATTATTAGTATTATGGACTGCTGCATTCAGCGTACGAGCCTGCAGAGCACTGAGGAGCAAGCACAGCCATGTTATGGGCCAGTCTCCCTGCATAACAAATGTGCAGCATCCTCACCTCTGCTTCAGGATAGATAAAATAGCATCCCATTAGCAGCAGCAAAACACTGAAAACCTCTCCCATTTAAGGGGGAAATTAGAGAAATTTGTTTTCTGTTGTCATGGAGAGAATGTCACAAGCCCTGCAATCAGAGTCCAAAATAGCTCTTTAGCCTTTGCCAAATATTATTTACTGTCTCTCATTTGTACGATTAAAATATCTAGTTAATTTCTGAGGACTTTTTATTCCTAGTAACATTTACAAGAAAGTTAATGAACATTGTCTTCATTAAAAAGAGGTATGACATTAGTATCTCCCCCTCATGCTGAATAATACACGTGGTGTGTCTGTGGGTGTCTTTAGACATAATGTCAACCGGTGTCTGAATGTGTGTGTTGACCTTGATATGAACACCGATTTGGCCCTGTGTTCACCCTGTGGTGCTGCTTAGACACACAGCCCATCTTGGGGCAAATCGGTTTTTTGCTCACCACCCAATCTCAGCACACAAGCGCTACCACCTTGTTCCCCGTGTTGTACCTGCTAACACACCACACGATATCATTAGACAACGTTAGCCACGTGTTCAGCGAGAACACACACATTGTCCTTGTGATGCAATGGTGTTCACATCACGCGTTCAATGGGTGGCAAATTGGTGTTGGGATTGTTATGGTGCTTACACGCAATGGCCAAACACATGCTTAGGGGTTTTGACCCCTGATCTTTGTTATGTCGAAAGACACCCTGTGTCTGTCTGTCTGCCTCTCTGTCTGCCTTTGCTACCTAGAATCATGACAACATTCCTAGGCAATGGAAAGGCTCTCGTTACTTCAGCTATTAATCTAATACAGACCAACAAAAATTGGGTGGTCTGCAAAGTATGAAGACAAACCATTCCAAGCATCCTGTGGCTGCAAAGGAAACTCTTTGCTGTTCCTGAGGTACAGACCGTGCTTTGTAGACGACTCTGCTTCCGCCAGCGTGACGAGTGCAAAAATACAAGCTCAGCTGTTATGAGAAACCAACGGTATGGTCCTTTAATACTGAAACATGCCAAAAAGTGAATGCAAACCATTAAGGCAGAACTCAACATACAGGCATATTTTACACAACACTTTTAAGACATGAGGGGTGAGTTCCTCAACTTTTTGACTGCAGTGGAATTTACACTAAATGAGGATCCGATCCAATGTGTCCTGGAATGCTTTGCAAAAAGAATGGGTTGGATATAAGTTGTTTGGTGCTGTATAAGCAGCCCACACATGACCTTGGTTGTGTCATGTCAAGTGTGGCTGGGATGCCAATATCCATCTCTCTCTTCTGGAATATTGCTAGACTCATCTGTTTTCATCTAGACTTGGGAGAGATTGGCATCGCATGTGGAAAATAGTACTGCCTTTATCCAATCTTTTTAGAATTTGGCACACATAATGCCTTCCATTGGAGGTATATTCATTACATGTTTCAGCCAAATATGGTGCAAAACAAAAAAGGTACATCCAAAATTGTTTTTTCTATTGAAACCAATTGAAAACAAAAGTAAAAATGAAAACAATTTGATTTTTATGAAAACAAAAAAGACATGTTTATACAACAAAAATGAAAAACTAATGAAAACATGGGCCCCTGATGCACAGTCTACCAGGCACCCAGTCTTGTAAGATCCTGTTGCAGTTCTTCACAGTCTGCTCATGTTTTAACTACCTTGAATAACTTGGTGTCATCTGCAAATTTGATCACCTCACTCTTAACGCCTTTTCCCAAATCATTAATTAATACATTAAACAGCACTGGTCCCAATACAGATCCCTGAGGCACACCACTTTTTACATCTCTCCATTTTGAAAACAGACCATTTAGTCCTACTCTTTGCTTTCTATCCTTTCACCAGTTACCGATCCATAGTAAGACACTACCTCCTATCCCATGACTTTTAATTTTCTCAAGTGTCTTTTATGTGGGACCTTATCAAATGCTTTCTGGAAATCCAGGCACACTATATCTACCAGGTCTCCCTTGTCCACATCTTTATTTACACCCTCAAAGAATTCCAACAGGTGGGCGAGGCATGACTTGCCTTCGCTAAATCCTTGTTGACTCTTCCCCATTAAGCCATGTTTGTGAACATGCCCTGTAATTCTGCCCTTAATGATGGTTTCCACTATTTTGCACGGCACAGATGTCAAGTTTACTGGTCTGTAGTTACCAGGATCACCTCTGGATCCCTTTTTAAATATTGGGGTTACATTGGCCACCCTCCAGTCCTCAGGTACAGTGGCAGACTTTAGCGACAGGTTACAAATTACTAACAGTAGGTCTGCAATTTCATAGTTGATTTCCTTCAGAACTCTGGGGTGAATACCATCTGGTCCTGGTGA
>QEPC01011712.1:4701876-4722427 GCA_003113815.1 Sphenodon punctatus
GTGGCAATGGCAGCAGCGGAAGCGGCAGCGGGAACTGGAAGGTGTGCAGTGCTTTCAGACTGAGCAGGGAGCAGCGCACATGCGTGCTGCTCCCTGCCTCAGTCCCCCGACTGAGCTATCTCACCAGGGCTGTCAGCGCGACCGCCCTGGTGAGATCTTCCATTGCGCCCATTGAGCGCAATGGAAAGGCTAGCCCCTCCGTCCACAGCACGTCCCATGTGTGCTGTAGATGGAGGAGCTCACAACCTCTCCTCAATACCGGGTTCCACCCTGGTGCTCCAGCCTTCAGCACCCTGGATAGCTAGGCTTCTTCAGGGTGATGTTGCTCCTTCAGCTCTCTAACAGAAACTGCCTTCCTCGCTGCTTTGTTCTTCTTATATACAGGCAGAGTGGGCGTGGCCAGGCTTCCTCTTCTTCAGCCTTGAAGGGCCAGTGTCCTGCCCACTCTGTCCCAGGGTCTCTCAACTGGTTTGTCTCACAGGCTGATCCCCAGCTCTGAGGCTGGCTCTGCCACGCCCCATGGCATGCTCAGCCCTCTGGCTGACTCACTCAGCCCCCTTCTTAAAGGGCCAGCAGCCCCGCAGGACTGCTCCCTGCTATAACATGGCATGATCTTATTTTAAATAATCCAGATGTCTCAAGAAAACAAGCCACACCCACACTGCAGGGGAAGGCAAAAAACAAACAAAAACCAACCAACATCATCTGAGTTGACTGCTAATATGACAAGAGAGAAAATTCCTTTCCACCCCCAAATATGGTGATCAGTTAGACCCCGAGTGTGTGTACGCATCACAGGTCCCACCAGCCAGGCACCTGAGAGATCATTAGAGTTCCCAGCTTCAGAATACCCTATCAGCCCAGCTTCAGTTGTGGACAACTCTGATGCTTCAGGAAGAAAGGAAAAAAAAAAACAACAACTATATCTTGGGGTTAAAAAAAAAATTCTTCCTTCAGTATCAAATAGAAAGCGCCTCCTTACAAGTTACATGTCACAAACTTATTTCAATTCATTTTAAAAACGGTTCAGGTTCTTTGCTCTCTCACCACTGTTGTCTTTGGGAGCTTATTCGTGTAGATGGTTTAACAAAAAATAATCTAATTTCCAGCCTAATTTTATTTTTAACCAGCTTGTATTCATACTTCAGTTTGAACAAATCTTCCCCTTCCATTGAATTAACTCCTCTGATATATTTGCACAATGTGATCATATCTCTTTGCAGCCTTCTATTTGTTAGGTTAAATAAGCAATGTTCTTTTAACCTCATCTCAAAATAGGGTCTCCATATCTCTGAACACAAGTAGAACAAAATTGCTGGTTGAGCTCTCCTCTCTTAGCGGGTCATGAGTAGAAGAAAATTACATTTCAGTTCTCTGCTTAAATAACATGGACTGATAAAAGAACATAAAAGTTAATTAAATTCTCCTCCTGCATTCCCATAACTGTCAGCTAAAAACACATCCTGTTTGCTCACTATGGGGAGGTTATCCCCCCCCCAAAAAAAAACCTCTGCCCATCACATTATGTATGAACGCTGGGTGCTTTTACACAGATCACACCTGTGCCTCTGCTCCACCTCACACCCAGGTGGAATGCCTGTTTAAAAGCAACCCCTGCCAGATGTGCAAGGGGAGCAGAGGCAGAACAGGTGCTGCCTGCTCCTCTCCAGTCGCACTTGTAGTGCTCCGGGATATCCCAGAGCACCACAAGCACCAGCCGGAGGCAGAACAGCAATCTGTCTGCTTGGTGGGCAGCTACTGCAGTTCTGCTCTTGGCTGGAGGTTACCCTGGCTAATGCCACCGAACTGCGGGCAGCAGCCTAGAGTGGTGCCGATCCACCTGCAGCTCTCTGGAGTGGCCCCACACTGGGTCAGTTTAAAACAGACCCAGGCACTGCTGCAAGCAGGCAGATGCGGGGATACAGCCACGGACATTCTCCAGGGTTTGAGCACCCCCACGTCTGTCTAAAGACATCTGTTGTGGTGTTAGTATCCATTGTCTTGGAGGCAGAGTTTTCTATTAACCTTAGTTGAATCTGTCTGGCTAGGACCTTTTCTGTGACTTATAGAATCAAAGAATGTCAGGATAGGAAAGGACCTAGGGTCATAGTCCAACCCCCTGCTTGGATACAGGACGACTGCAATGACAACATCTACAACAGATGGTCTGTCGAGCCTTCTTTTGAAAACCTAGGCAATTTGTTCCATGACTAAATAGCTCTTACTGTTAGGAAATTTCTCTTGATATCCGACTGACATCTATGTTCTTGTAACTTGAACCCATCAGTCCTGGTCCTGCCCTCTGCAGCAATGGAGAACGGTTCCTTGCTCTTTTCTTGGGCCACTTTCAGACATGGCCACTCACGCATATTTGGGCTGCGGGGGCGGGGGGGAATGCGCAGCCCGAATATGCACAGGGATCAGCCAGTCTGAAAGCCACCCACTCACGTGGCTTTGCCGGCAGAGTTGTGCAGAGATGCAGAGCAGGAAATTGAGCTCTGCATCCCTGCGCGTCTCTGCCAGCAAAGCTGTGCAGGAAGGGGAGCGGCTTTCAGACCGACCAATCCCCACGCATATTCGGGCTCCGCATTCCCCCCCCGCCCCCGCAGCCCAAATATGCACAGGGGGGCATGTCTGAAAGTGGCCTTGGTGGCAGTTCTTTAGATAATTGGAGCCTGCTATCATGACTCCCTGCCATATTCTCTTTGCTAGATAAAACAACCTTACCTCATAGGCTTGCTTTCCAGACCTTTTATCATCTTAATTTCCCTCCGAAACCTCCTCCAATTTGTCAATGTTCTTCTTAAATGAATCACTCAGAACTGGACACAGTCATTCAGGTGAGGCCCAACTCATGCTGAATACAGTGGGATTATTTCCTTTCCTTTGCTGACTTGGCTTCTGTTAATGTAGCCAAAAATTGGTTCAGCTTGCAATCCACCATAGTCCATAGATCCTTTTTCATAGGTGCTGCTTCCAAGCCAGGCATCCCCCATCTTGTACGTTTGCATTTGGTTTTCCTTCCCTAAAGGTAGAACTTACATGCATCCCAGTGGAACTTTCTTGTCTAAATTGCAGCCCAGGTTTCCAGCCTATCAAGATTTGGCTCACAGTCTGTGTAAGTAAAGACAGGACAGGTCCCACCTGAATGTAGGTATCAGACAATCTACTGGAGTTGATCCTGGGCTCTGCTGATCACCTCCATGATCCCATCTTCCTTCCCTGGGTGCCCCACTGTGGAAGAGCCTTCTCAGGAGAATCTTCTCTTATGGCTGCGCAGAGACAACTGGGATGAAGTCTTATATAAGCCTCGCACATGGCCAGGGAGAACCAGTTTGTCTGAGCATGCTCAGGGTCTTACCTTTGAGTCCAGTCTGAACACTCAGTGAGCATGCCCAGGGTCTTAGTCTCTGAGGCTTGCTCCAATGAGCATGCTTGGGGTCTTAAGAATGATGGGGAATTAGCCTGGCTGGGAGGCTGACACAGTCACCTTCCGTCATTTGCCTTCCTCTTCTTAATAACCTACCAGTTATTTATTATTACTGATGAAACAAGTCCTGCCCCATGTCCAGGACCGACCTCGTATTTTCAAAAGAGTTGGAGAGCGAAGATTCTTTCTTCAGCACTTCCACCTTATCTCCTAGAAGATGTAATGGATGGTCTTCCATCTTCAGGAAGAAAAAACAAACAGGACACTACAACAGCTCCCTTGTTGTCTGTTATAATTTCCTCTCAGTCTCCTTTCTAGTGCCGTCTTCAGTCAACTCCCCAGTTATCTGGCCCTGTTTGCTGGGCTCCTGTGTCACGTGCCATCTTGTAGCCTTGTAATCTTCTGGGCTTCTGACCCTGGTGCACCTAACCCTGCACAACAATCATGGCACTAAACAGGACAGGGCTATGAGCAAAGGACTGAAAAGCCTCAAAGTCATACCCCCCTCGCTACAGACTCCTGTAGCAAGATGCTATAGGGCTGTCACCCAAACACACACTTAATCTACTTTGAGTTCTGTCTCAACTCATCTTCACTCTTGGTGACTTTCTCTCCACTCCTCTCCCTGCCAAACTCCCATGTTATCTGGCCCTGTGTGCTAGGCTTAGCCCCACAGGAGAACACAGCCTCCTGTACCAAGACACTGGGCGTCTTTAAACACAACGGCGATCGAGTGTTTAAGACATTTCCACGTGGCTCTGCGTTTTGTCTAAGCACTGTCACTATTTTGGCCACTGGCTTGCCCCTTGTTAGCCTCCCATTAACTCCTCCTTGGTTGCACAAAAGTATTGGGTGCAGGACTGGAGTGTTTCCCTCTCCCCTTGGGTAACATTGTGTCTAAAGAATTCGGGTGGTGTCTTCACAGCCATTTCCGGTGTGTCTGCTCTGAACCCTCTACTCCGCGCCCCCGCCAAACAGCTCATTCCTTGCTGCACACCATCTGTGTGTTCTCCCAGAACAGCTGGGAGGGGGAGCATTGAAGAATCAACTGTTTAGCTGCAGCATGGACCGAGAATCAGGCTGACCCGACCGCTTTCCCACATGGACTACAACTCCCATAATTCCATGGGAGTGCTTCTGCGAAGGGAGCTTCCAGTGGGAGCGGCAGGCAGGACCCCAATTCCCCATGGATGTGGAAAACAGTAATGGGGGCTAATCAGGAGAAAATGTGGGTCAGAGAGTGGTATCAACACACATTCCACCACCCCTTGCTGTTGTGTCTAAAGGCACCCACTATTAGACCATCACCCAAACAAACACACAGATCACTTCACTTACCCAATCACCCTGGAGTCCTGTTTGAACTCTTTACATTTCTATCCTCCACAAACTCCCATTATGGAGGCTTGTTTGCTGAGCTCCTGTGTCGCTCAGTATGTTCTTGCCTTATAATTTGCTAGACTTCTGGCACAGGGGGAGCTAAACCCGCACTCTAATCATGGCACAAAACAAGGCGGGGCTATGAACAAGGGCCTGAGAAGGCTCTGAGCCAACCCCCATGGAGCACACAGACTCCTGTTGCGAGACGCTCTTTGTCACCCAAACACACAGAGACAAGCAGAGACACAGAATCATTTAGTTTATGCACCTCCTTGGCGTCCTGTTTGAACACCTCTTCAACTCTTCTCTCCCTGCCACACTCCCATGTTATCTTTCTATGTGTGCTGGGCTCCTGTCTTGCTCATTTACTTGTAGCTTTGTAATCTGCTGGGCTTCTGGGCCAGGAAGAGCTAGCGCTGAACTATAATTATGACACTGATCAAATTACGGCTAGGAAGAAAAGCTGCAGAAAGCTCTGCGTCATCTCCCCCAGATGACATAGCCTCCTCTAGCAAGATGCTGTTAAGATGTCACCCCAAAACACAGACAAGGATCACACAGATTCATGTCACTTATCCAGCATTCCTTGGAGTCTTGTCTCTTCACTCCCTGCCAAACTCCCAGGTCATCTGGACCTGTGTACGGGGTTCCTGCATCGCTCCGTCTTGTGGCCCAAAATGAGCTAACCCCTCCCTTGAACTACAGCACTACAGAAGACAGGGCTATGAATAAAGGCATGAGAAGACTTTTTGTCATGCCCCTATGGATCACAAAGCCTCTTGTAACAAAGTGCTCTTAGACTGTCACCCAAACACATAGATTCACTTCACTTACCCAAACTTCCCTAGAGTCCTGTTTGGTGGTTTGAGAAGAATGAAAAGAGGAGTTCAAACTCCCCCATTATCTGGTCCTACTTGCTAGGTTCCAGTGTCACTCATCATCTTGTAGACTTGTAATTTGCTGGGCTTCTGGAACAGGTAAAGCTAATTATCACACTATTAGACAAACAAAAAACCTATGGTTTAAAAAACCTAGTTAAGGCAGATTCACATCAAGGAAACTTTAACAAGCCAGGAAATTGTATGTTAAGGCTCCTGCCTTAACTTGCACACCTTGTAAGCAGTGAAGATGTTGTATAGTCTCACATACTGTGCTCGCTTACAACGTAAGCTCCATGCACCCACACTTTGCCTTGGTCTTTCAGCTCCAATCCTCTTCCTTTGCAGGTTGGGGGCAACACTAAAGATAGGATGACCTGCTCCTCCCTGTCCAATATTACATTGTTACTCTACTTACAGTGTGGAAATAATTTTTATTTTTTTTGCTTATATTCCAGATTTTCATTCTGTGGCACCAGATCAATTACATCTCCCCATTGCACAGGTGAGTAAGAACATGTAAATATTCCAACATGAAACAACTAGATGGACTAGTTGTGCTGTCCTTAAATTTAAATTTAATTTATTTGGCATCACCACCTACACTAACCCACTACTTATTTGCCCCCCCCCCCACCAAGTANGAGGATAGAAAAGTTCTGACTTCAGCTGCCCTCACCCCCGTTTAACTCACTAGCTTCCAACTGCATAGTCTGGCCTCTACTACTACCCAATAAACCCCACTCACCTCCCCAAAAATCACAAAACTCCTGACCACTATAATAACCATCATTACTCATAGCAAATATGTCTATGAGTGTATGAAATGACAACTCCCATGCCCCCCCCCCCAAAGAAAACCCAGGAGAGAAGGTGTACTAATATACAACGGGGCAATAGAGACTAGCTATGGTGCTTATTAGCATTATAGTAGTATTCCCCATAGACTCTTACATCACCCAAGATATTGACATTCCACCCATTTCTTATGGCATTCCTCCTATTATTCCACCAAGTTCCTTCCTGCTGTACTCAGTCCCTATAGCTTCCTCCTTCTCATTCCACTGTCTCTCCCTGCTGCCTTCGTTATTCCACATCCTCTTCCTCCCCGAGTCCCAAAGATGCATCTCCATTGTATCATTTCACAGTTTATGAGATACAATTTAATTTCAAATTAGCATTAATGTTTCCACCATTCCTTCCATTGGCCATTCCATGGATTTCATGTCAATGTTTACCCACATTCTAAATAAACACTTACATAGCATTCTCCCCAGATTTAGTGTTGCCCCCAACCTGCAAAGGAAGAGGATTGGAGCTGAAAGACCAAGGCAAAGTGTGGGTGCATGGAGCTTACGTTGTAAGCGAGCACAGTATGTGAGACCAAACAACAACTTCACTGCTTACAAGGTGTGCAAGTTAACAATTTCCTGGTTTGTTAAAGTTCGCTTGATGCGAATCTGCCTTAAATAGGTTTCTTAAACTGTAGGTTTTTTGTTTAATTTCTTTGGATTTTTTTTACAACACAATCCAAAATCCTGAGAGTGATTTCAGGGAGTATAAAGATGGTAAGAGATTGTACTACATCTATGTTTTCGTTACATGGTGTTTCAGAAAAGAGTTAGCTTCCTTCTTCTGGAGGCTCCATGGTTCGTACTTCAGTTAGGGACTCACTATCTGTGTGCGTTACAGAGTTAGTTGCACTGCCAGGTTTGGGGGGTGGGGACCTGGCTGGCTGGCTGCCTGAAATGCTGCGTCCGCAGTCAATGCTGCTTTCATAATCAATGCTGCTTGTGTCTGGCCCTGAATCTCTGCTGCACCTCTGAGCCTGGGGGCAGAGGCGCTGAAGCTGCCTGCTCCTGCAGCGCTACCCCAGCTCCCTCCCTGCCAGCACCGGACTGAGGCATTTTACGCCGCTAGGCCCTTCTCAGGCTGCTGCCCCAAAGCCAATCCCCTCCCCCTGCCCCACCCCCTGCCAAGCAAGCCCAACGGATGTGCTAGGGTGTGTGTGGATATACCTAGAGGTGAGACTGGGTCATGGGGCTGGAGTTGGTTTGACAATGACCTGGCTCAAGGTCTCCAAGGGTGTCTTTAGACATAACACTGTTCAGTGTTCTGTAACATACTGTCCTACCATTAGAGTGTTTAGACATACCGTCAGCACAGTGTTCACCCCAAACACGGATTAAACTGTCAAGACCTGGCCGTTGTTCACTTCTGGTGTTTGGGGTGAACACTGTTTTGACGGTATGTCTAAACACTGGGTGTTTTTAGACACACATTTCTCCTGGATGTTTACTGTAACATCCAGAACTTTCTGTGTGTCTAAATCACTCATCCAGATCTTCAACGTATCTTTGAACTTCTGCATGAAACTTCTCCCAGAACTTACATCCGGAACTTTAACGTGTCTATATAAATGCCCATTGTAATGGTAGGACACTGTGTTACAGAGCACCGAACAGAGTTATGTCTAAAGACACCCCAAGAACCGTGAATCGGGCGTCCATGCTGAGAGCTGGGGAGAGATTAAACTCTACCTGTCTGGATTGCACTGTCGGGGGAGGGCAGGGAGCTGTGGTGGGTGTTGTCTTCGCTTGGGGGCAGGGGAGGGAGGTAGCCCCCACACACTCCCCCTGCCATGGCAGGTCCAAGTCCAGCACCTTATCCACTCCACCACACTGGCTCTCTAGTTAGAAGGAATCAAGTGCATGCTCAGTGCTCTATGCCTTTTCCCTCCCAGGAGCCACTTTAAAAATTACTACTAGCTCCGAGGGCCGCAGAGAAGTTGGAGCAAAGAATGAGGGGCTGAAGGGGTGCACTCAGCAGGAGGGTCCAGATCATGGAACTGTCCCCTGTCCTCGGGTGCATGCCCTCATCCCTGCTCCCTTACCTTGAGCTCGGTCTTTCACCATTCGGGGGCAGGAATTGCATCCAGGGGCAAATCCAGGAACTAGAAAGGGGTCAAATAAAAACGAGCCACAGGCTGCATTTGGCCCCCGGGAGTTAAGTTTCCCACCTCTGCAAAAGACCCCCACAAAGTTTCCACAAAAGGGGTAGCTACAGCATGAGCCCGTACGCACAACCGTTAGAGCTATCAATGTCGAGATTCGGGTATACTGTGCCTGACAACAGTTAGATAGCAGATACAACGTAACCACCACCTAATGCAGCTTGTGCTTCCCTCTCTGCACGTAGCGTCCTTCTGATGCTTCCTATTATTAGCTCCATTCCCACTGAGACTGCATGCAACTATATTTATGCTCTGCAAATGGTCTCACGGATTTCAAGGCTCCTACCACCACAGGAGGGGCTCCCCACTGGATCCCAAGCATCCTCCACCCACCAGAGAAAGGATTCCAGGATCAGGGCCCCATGAACAGGACTGGACGTGAGCATTAGACAGCCAGCAGAAAAAGAATTTTCCCTCCCACTTAACAACAGCAATACTATAGGGAATTCAAATCCAGAAGCCCTTGCTCTCTAAGCAAGAGTCTTACCTCCAGACCACAAAGCTCTATTATATATAGCACTAGATTTTTGTCTTCAAATAGGTAAAGAAGAGTGGGTGTATGCAGCAAATCCAGAAACCTTGTGTGCCAGGTGCCTGGGCACCAACAAAACAGTAGTCTATACCAGCAGAGTAGACTGGATTTTTTGGGGCATTACAACTGAACTTACTCTCATTATACTCTTCACATGTATCAACGTTCATCATATGCGTTCTATTGAGGGTGTTCTCACAAGTCCCATCATGCGGCTCCTTCTTTTTGCCCTCAACAGCAGTATATGGAGCATGCTGGGAACTTGGGTATTGTATTCGTTCTATCGAGGGTGTTCTCATGAGCTCCACCATGCATCCCTTTTCCTTCTCACTCAACACATAGAGCATACCTGGACCTCGGATATTATATGTATTCTGCTGAGGGTGTTCTCATGAACACACCGCCCTTTTCTTTCTCTCTCAATAGCAGTATACTGTACTCGTACCAGGGACACTGACATGGTTCTCACAAGCACCGTAACATGGCTTTTTTCTTGTTACTCGACAGCAGTGCCGCAGGAGATTTGAACCCAGGATCTCTTGCCCTCCAAACAAGGATCATACCTCTAGATTATTATTATTATTAGCAAGCATTTATATAGCATAAGCAATGTACCTGGTGCTTTACAAAGTAATGGAATGGACACGGTCCCTGTCCTAGGGCTTACATACCCTTGCACCTCATAGCTCTCAAAGACACCATCTACTTGAGAATGGTTTTATCCATTGACCTCTGGATTACAGTTCTGGAACAATGCTTCTCCACTCTGCAGATGTAGATGGTGCCTGGATTCCGGGATCAGGGCCCCATGAACAGGAATGGATATGAACCATTGACAGCCAGAAACAACAACAAAAATTTCCCTAAAGGTAAGTCAACTTCCCCTCCTATTCTATGACAGCAGCAATACACACAATTAGAACCCAGGCCCTGTTAGAATTAGAACCTAGCTGTATCTCTAGACCAACAAGCCCTGCTCTTTAAAACCTGGAATTTTTGTCCTCAAGTAGGTAAGGCCTTGTTTGCCAACCAGCTACCTGCGTCCCTACAAAAGAATTGTCTACACCAACCGATCAGACTGGAGTTTTGGGGCATCACAATTTCATTTCAAGTTCCTCTCATTATACTCTTCACATATACGAACATTCATCATAAGCATTCTATTGATGATGTTCTCAGAAGCCCCGTCACATGGCACTTTTCTTTCTGACTTGACACACAGGCCTTTCCCCCCCCCCCACCTTCAATGCCAATATACAGAACACAGCAGGAACTTGGATATTACATATGTTCTATCGATGCTGTTCTTACCAGTCACATCACATGGGCCTTTTTCTTCTCTCTTAATAGCAATATACCATAATCATACAATGGTCTTCACAAGCACTATCACACAGCCTTTTCTTTTGTCACTTGAAAGTAGCCCTGCAGAACATTTAAACCCAGAACCTTTTGCCCCTCAAGCAAGGATCATACCTGTACACCAACACACCCTTGCAACTCACAGCTCTCAAAGAAGTCATCTAGCCAAGAATGGTTTTATTCATTCATCTCTGGGTTATGGGCCTGGCATGATGCTGTGCCACTCTGAGGATGCAGAGGTTGCTTGGATTCCAGGATCAGGACCCCATGGCCAAGACTGAACGTGAACCTTCGATGGTCAGCAACAGCAAAAAAAAAAAAAAAAAATCCCCTGAAGGTACAGTCTTTTTCTTTCCCACTCAATGACAGCAGCAGTACAGGGGATTTAAACCCAGAATCTCTTGCTTCTTAAGCAAGAGTTTTACCTTTAGGCCATCAAGCTCCCATGTTTGTTTTGTGTCCTCAAATCAAATAGATATGGAAGAGTGCATGACGTAAGTATAAGTTAAAGCATGTAGACAGTACTTTAAAATCCTAATTAAACATCTTATAGCTATCCATTGCACAATCTGTGAACAGTGGCACGTACTTTGAGCATTCCCCGACTCTTCTATGCAAACCACATTCACTGTTCATAGTAAATCAATGAGAAAACCCCCATCAACAGTGGGTTGCAAGCCAGAGAAAATTGCCTCTGGGACTCCCATTGAACTCTATAGGTCTCTCAATGAAGAAATTTAGTTCCGCTGTAACTATGGAGCCACCCCCTTAACCCTCACCCCCCCACCCTTCTCGCATCTCCTGCACCAAAAGCCTTATGGGACAGCCAAGTCTTACACATTCGTTGAAAGGAGGGGAGGTTCGGGGCCACCTGGGCCTCCACTGGAAGGGAGTTCCACAGCCTCGGTGTGGTCATACAGCTTAGGTGACCGGTAACTATCGATAGTGGAGGGACCAGAGGAGTGGAGGCTGGCATGGGGTTTTATGGGGCTTCCGAAAATCTGGGGGAACATGTGCTCCCTTTTGGCCCCCCCTCCAAGTCAGCTATGCATATGCGCTTTAATGGATGAAGGTGCAATAGCTCAATAAATCCCATGTGAAGTGAGGAGGAAGAAAGCCACAACTTATTTAGGACTGGGAGGACTCGGGGTTCAATCCTCCATCATTAAAGACAATGAGAGTTTTGTCACTGACTTCAGTGTGAGGAGGCGGCTTACGCCCTGGATCAAGTTCAGCTCTCACTGAAGTCAACAGTTTTGTCACTGCCTTCAGAAGGATAAAGTGACCAGAGAGTCATCCCGCTGCCCATACAGCCCTGGGGGGGGGGCACAATAGACATGCAGGTGGTCAGCCCTGTCTGCACCCCATTCCCAGAGCCCCGCCACCATGGCACTCTGTCATGGGGGCCCCCCACCCCACAGAGGGGATGGTGGGGCTGGACAGATGCATTGTCCCGCTGTGACCCATGTTAGCCCATGTGGGTGACCCTTAGCCCGGGATGTGCACCCGGGATCATCCAAGGGACATGTCCCAGGCCAGCTGATTTTCTCTTTTTCTGACTTCAGATTCCTGTCGTCTGGAATTACAGAAGGTATCTAGATAAGGTCCCATGGAGAAAGGGCTATTAGCCGTACCCATCGTACACTCCACTTTGTAACTAAGCTTTCTGTCATACTAAGGACATTTTAAAGCTCATTTTCAGTAATGCATTCTTTGTCTATTCTGTATTTGCATTGTACATTTTCTTTACATAGTTGGCCATGCGCATTCCTCAAGTCAGTGCTTTGTGGATAGTAAGCCAAATGCTCTGCCTTAGTTAGTTGGACACCCAGTTCAGAATCTTAGTCATCTAGTTCAACCCTCTGCTTAGGTACTGGAGGACTACAATTATAACACCCCTGACAGAGGGCTGTCTAGCCTCTCTTTGAAAATCTCTAGTGATGGAGACCCCACAACCTTTCTAGGCAACTTGTTCCAACGTATCATACCTCCTGTGGTTAGGACATTTTCCTGATGTTCTACCAAAACCTACCATCCTGTCATTTGAGTCCATTATTTCTAGTCCTTCCCTCTGTAGCCATGAAGAACAGTCCCTTGCCATGTTCTTGGTGGCAGACTTTTAGATATTCGAGGATTGCTATACATCATCATCCTTGGTGAAAGTGGAACAGGGGTGAGGCTGAGGCATGCGAGAAAGAGGTCTAGGTCATGCAATTAGTGCCTCAATGCAGAGTGACCCACTTCTTGCTGAAGGACATGGACAGTATCATTCAGTACTGGGCCTGAAAGAAAGGAGGGAACCCTAGAATAGTGCTGAACATGGTAGTTGAACGTGCACAATAGCGCTGGCAAGTCACAACTGGAACTCAAGTGCAAGAGTTAACAGCAACAATTTTGGAATTCAAGAATAAGAGATCAAGCTCAAAGAAATAAAAGTGCCACCGAAATGGGCTACTGAAAGATGCAGAAGTACAGGCAAAAATAGATTCTGCTGATGGTACAAAACAGCAAGCTGACTGTCTAACCACTCTGCTGTAGTAAGGCAAAGCAAACAAAAAGGAATGCACCTGGGTTTTCTTTTACAGGGAGAAGATGTAAGGGACAATGGCAAGGAAAAGAGGGAAGAACTTTATTAATATACCTCCTTGTGCCAAAAGACCCCACCATGCCTTCCTCTTCCAACAAGGCACTCTCCTAGGAGAAGACGAGAACTAGACTTTAGGGATGTGCGAACAGAACACGGTTCGGATGTTCGTTCGTTCGGTTCGGGACCCGAGTTCGGGTTCGGTCATTCAGTTCGGCGGTGTTTGGTTTGGCCGAACGTTCGGCGGAGTTAGGTATCGGTATCGGTATCGTTTTTATATTTTTATTTATTTAAATTTGTAATCTAATATTATATATATCTACACTAACTCTAACTGCTATTAACTATTCTAAAACCTATGGAACTAAATGGAATATTATCTAATATCTACAAAGACCTAGTCCTACAAACACACTATAAAATATTAAAACTGAATCACTACACACTACCTCTATCTATCTCTATAACTAAGCTAACTCCTACAGCTATCTATATCTATAGTAACTATATCTAATCTATCTATCTATATTACACAGGGATTGGGGGGGGGGTCACAGACAGCTCACATCAAACAACACAGGGAGGGGTACAAAACTGAAATGAAGCCTAAATCAATCAATTCTACTCTAAATAAATCCAAAAACAGGGGAAGGGAATCAGGGATGGAATATATAAAGGGAGAAGGGGAGGATTCAATGGACGGTCAGGATCAAGAACACAGAGATGGGTAAAAAATAAAAATAACACCTAAATCATCTAATCTAATCTAATCTAAATAAATGATGCTAGGGTGGTAAATGTGTGGGATGGGTGAAATAGGAGGAGGATGGCAATGGATTAGGAACACAAACTACTAGGAGAGGGAGACTTCTGAAAATGCCTGCTGTCAGGAACAGTGGCTAGCTCGGAAGGTGTTGGAAGGGGGGAGGGTAATGACTTTTGTTTTGCTGCACCCGCCTTACCACAAGCCCCATTGGCTCTGTGCAGCCTAGCCCCCCCATGTCCAATCACAGACTGCAAAGCCAGTGGTCTGAGGAGAAAAGGGATGGTAATTGGACAGACTGGCTGCTACTACAAGTCTCTCCACCCCTGGTGCCAGACGTCTGCTCCTCAGGTGCTTCCCCCTCCCTGGGCCTTCCAGTCACGTTTTTCCCACCTGAACTCATCTGAACTCACCCGAACTGTTCAGTCATTCAGAGTTAGGATCAAGTTCGGTTCGGGTTCGGTCGTCCAAACAGACTGAGTTTGATCCGAACTCCCGAACTATGTTCGCACATCCCCACTAGACTTCATTTAGGGGCCACCTGGTGCCCTGTGGGGGAGTGGATGGTCTACTCCCCTCTGAACTTTTTAGGGTTGGACTAGATGTCCAGTCCCTACAATTCTGTGCTTCTATGACAGCAGTGCTGTTTCTTGGATCTGCTAGAGGGGTCACTGTTGAGTCATCTAAGACACTTTCTAATCTGGTTAGTTTTTATGACCTTGAAAGCAAGCCTCAGCTACAAAGAAATGAAGGGTATACTATTTATTGAGTGCAAATAAGATAAGCAACACAGATGTGAGACATGTAGGCAAGAAAGCAGAGGGAAGAGACTTAAAACAACTTTGAAAACAAATGTTTGAAAAGGATCGAAGATCAAGCAGAGAAGACACAGTGAAAAATGAAACCGTCAAGAAGATAATGAGGCATAAATGGCTGTCAGAGAAGAGGAAGCTCCAGTGGGTGGACCAAATGTTCATGACAGAGAAGAAAAAGCAGCCAAAGCAAGTGATGAAATGCGAGCTGGATCGTCAAAGTGTGGGTGGGATATTGGAGAGAAAATTAGACAGGCTTCCAAGCAGAGAATAAAAATCAAGGGAGATTTGACAGTGAGACGACGGTACCAGGAATGACACTGACATGACCCAATGGAAGCCAAAGTCAGATTGCTGTTCTAGGAGGAAAGTGGTGGGTGGGTGTGAGCCCCAGTGAGGGAAAGGGAATAGAATGGCACCAGTTTCTGTTAGCTGAGGATCTGGGTGCATTTGATTAAAAATTAAATGGGGATATCTAAAATGACTATTCTTAAAATAGACTAGAGAGAGAAGAGGTGCTATCCTTGGTCATAGCCGCCATTGTTTTGTAATGAAACATTTTTACAAGGGTGGATTTTCTGTCTCTTAACTTCATCCAAGTCCAATTAAAACTAGAAGCAGTTACAGAATGGGGAGAAGGGCCAAGGATGACTAGGATACACAGAAACCAGAAAGCATCATGGCATCAAACTGCAGAGGCACCCCCCAGGCCGGGTGATACAAACTCAATCTAAGTTTCATATTTATAGCTCTCCTGCTCCTTGGCAGTGTCTGTCCGAGCTGGCATCGTTAGAATTCTCACAGTGCGCGGCTGTTAATACTAATTCCATAATGACAGTAGAGAACTGAAGTAAAATTTAACAGTTCCTCAGTTAATCATTAAAATTAGCCTCTCTCAGTGGATAGTGGATCGTCTAATGTTTCAGTGCTATGCAATTTCAGATAATAAATGAAATGATGAAAGAGGGTTTTTTATGTATTGTCACACCACAGAGGTCAGTAATAACTGCCTCCATCCAGCTTCCGAAATGGCTGAGAGGGCTGAGCAAACAGACTCCTTTATGTAACCAGTCTGTAAGAGGGAGTCTATTTGGATACACCCACTCGAGATCAAAGGGTCAAAGATGGTAAAGCAAATCTAAGATTAACGGAGCATGAAAAGCTAGCAAGTACATTGTCTTTTCTGGGGCGCTTTCAGAAATGTTACTCGGAGACAGAAAAATCCACAATATTGGTTAAGCTGGTATGCAGCACAATTAACTCCAGAAGGCATGAAAGCTCAAAACTTTTCTGTGGCCTGAGTCAAGACTTCTGGATTTCTTCCCCCCAACCCCCTTCATTGCCAACAAGATGAAATAATATGGCATGACCCAGAGATTGGAATGGCAGCCTCAGAACCTGGAGGGACATTTTAAATGGCTCTGCAAAGAGACAGTTTTATTATCAGGTTAATGAGGAATTCCTGCTGATGAGGGCTTTTTGCTGGAAAGAGACAGTAGGAAAATAAGTATTTTATCATTGAAAAGACAGGATGGACAACAATAAAAATGAAATTTTTGTTCTTCCTTTTCTACCTCAGACTGGTGGGAAATGATTATTGCAAATACTTCAGAAATAATCACAATCTTCTCTTCTTTTTCTTTCCTTAACAGATAGTCTTTTAAAGTTGAGGACTGGACTCCTTAAGTGATTCAGAATTTCAGTCCCTTTCTAGAAATAAACACAGATCCAATTAGTAGTATACCTTTTGGCTTTTGTGCTGTGTGTGTGTGTGTGTGTGTGTGTGTGTGTGTGTGTGTGTGTGTTTTAAAAACCATTGATGTGCTTCAGTTAAATAATAAATAAATAATAATAATATTATAATAAATTTGCATTGACTGTTGCTGTTGCTTAAACTATTATTGCTCTGTGAAGGGAGGACTTTTAGTTTCAAAAAATCAAGGTAATTCCGCCATTTACGACATTCCCAGTAGTGTCATGGTGATAGGCGAGGTCCAACAAGTGCCACGGTGCATTTCGTTCTTCTCTTGGAGTGACTGAATTTTGCCATCTTGACAGGAAAACTGTGACCCCAAGGTCATGGCCTGGAACCCCCTTTGGATGTTGAGACAGAAAATCTTCCTGGAGTCATGGCCAAAGTAGGTCACGTTCCAAGAGAGGAATGAAATGCCCCATGGCACTTATTGGACCTTGCCTAACACCATGACACTAGCTTGAAGATTTTCTGTCTCGACATCCTAAGGCAGTTCCTGGCCCTGACCCCGGGGTTACAGTTTTCCTGGGACTATGGCAAAATTCGGTCACTCTCCAAAAGCGGAACGAAAGGAGCTGGGGCATTTGTTGAACCTTGCCTAACACCATGACACTACTGGGAACATTTTCTGTCTCGACATCCAAAAGGTGATTCTGACCCTGGAGGAGGAACGAAAAAAAGAAGAATGAAATGCACCTTGGCACTTATTGGACCTTGCCGGGACGCCACTAATTGGTCAGGAGAACTATCGTTTGACAAGAATTTCCCAAACTGCCCCAATATGTCTTCAAATGCAGATAAAATTAATCCAGTTTCATCTTGGCTAAGATCCAAGAAATAACGCCTTGAGTCAAGAATATTATCCAGTGCATAAAAAGCAAAACATTTCTTCTGCACTTTGGCAGTCCAGCGCACACGATAATAAGAAGCACAGCTATCACCCCCTGAAAGAGGAACCAAGCAGTCCAACTTAGGGTCAGATCTTAGAGGAAACTCAAATATCAACAAAATGGGGAAATGGTCGCTAAAACCTTCTACTAATACATTCGACCTTGGATCATTGTTTTACCCGGACGCATTTGCTGAGTAAATATGTTAAGATCAAAAAAGGTCGGCTCATTATGACTTTTTTGGACCTGGAATCTGCTTTCGACCTAGTGGACCTCAATATTTTATGGGACAGGCTTTATCAAACAAACATGAACTAGAGGTTGATACTTCTGGCCATGCTTTGTACCATCAGACTACATTAAGAATTAGGGCAGGGCCTGGAAACCATGTTTCAAAAGCAATTTCGGTCTCAAATGGTGTGAAACAGGGCTGCGTTCTTGCCCCCTTTCTATTCAATTTCTTTATAAATGGGATTATTTCATCACTGAAGGGGGATTTCTTCCTTCCAGCCAAGGTCCGGTCCAAGGCTGTTCCTATTCTTCTTTATGCGGACGATATGGTCCTTTTATCGCCATCCGCTTTGGGGATGGGTAGAATGTTAGTAGCGGCGGGGCAGTTTTGCAGAGAGTCCAAGCTGAGGTTGAATTACGATAAATCTAAAGTCCTGGTTGCAGGCAGGCACCTTATCAATCATTAATGGATTCTTGATTGGGTTGGGTTGGATCAAGTAAGAACTTACCGGTATTTAGGACTGCTGTATAATACCACTGTCTCCTGGCAAGATCATATTGTGGCAGCTAGGTTAAAAATGAGACAGGCCATCTATGGCCTTTTGAGGTTCTGGCACCTTCACGGGGGTTGGTCTATTCCCTCCACATTGGAAAATTTAAATTTAAAATCCAAACCCGGTACTCTGTTTGGAGCAGAGTTGTGGAGCTTCTTTATTTCTGATGTCTTT
Source organism: Sphenodon punctatus (assembly GCA_003113815.1). Taxonomy (NCBI): domain Eukaryota; kingdom Metazoa; phylum Chordata; class Lepidosauria; order Sphenodontia; family Sphenodontidae; genus Sphenodon; species Sphenodon punctatus. The sequence goes on from QEPC01011712.1 coordinate 4,720,233, forward strand.
GAACCTGTGCAGAATCATTTATTGAGATCCCTTTTGGGTGTCCCTAACTTTACCCCAGCCAGTCTTCTCCGGCTGGAAACTGGGATCCTGCCAATTAGAGTCTAGGCGCTCGCGCTAATTTTTTGGTCTAGGATGGAAGCCATGGCTGAGGACAGGCTTCCACGTATGTGTCTTGAGGAAGCTGATACATGGACTCTTCCTGGGCATTGGCTGGATAGAGTAGAGACCCACTTGCATGATCTAGGCTTGTCAAGGACAATTCTCAGGACTCTACCAAATATCAAGAGGAATTTGGTCATAAAAAAGCAACTTGAAGACCAAGCCATTCAGGCAGATCTAGGGACAGTCCAGTTTCTCAAAAGTGCCCCTTTTTATAGCACATTCAAACGTTCTTTTGACTGTGAACCCTATCTCAAATTGCTAGATGATCCAAAAATTCATAGAGCCATGACCTTGTTAAGTTTTGATTTATTACCTACCCGAGTCCTCACAGGGAGATGAAATGGTACTCCATATGAAGAAAGGCTTTGTTGTTGCAATTTGGGGCAAGTGGAGGATTTGTTGCATATGGTGTTTTTATGCCCACTCACTGCATTCCTGAGAGAGGTGCACCTAGCTTCCTGGTTACCCTTACGACCTCATTCTTCCCCTTTGCAATTATTGCAGTTTTTGGGGGGGTCAAATTCCATCGAACTGATGTATAGGGTTGCTACTTTGGCCTATAAGCTTAGTGAGTGAGTGAGTTGAAAGCTGTGGAGCTGGGTGGGCTTCATAAAGATTGAAATTATAGGGATATGAGCTGCTGTGCTTATACACAATGATATTTACTATTAGGTTACTATGTTTTATTCTCCAGATATTGGTTGGGAGCTTATTATTTGATTGTAATTTTATATTCTTTTTTCTTGTTTATTATTCTACTTTTTGTAATTTTACTATTTTTCTTTATTACCCAATATTTCTAATATTATGTTTCCCAGTCTGCGAGGTATGGCGTATATGGTTGCACATTTTAATTATGATCAGTTGATTTCTGTATAATTGTTTTAACTTTCCTGAAATGAACTGCGGTCACGCAAATAAAACTTACTTACTTACTATTGGACCTTGCCTAACAGCATGAGACCACCGGGAAAATTTTCTGTCTCGACATCCGAAGGGGGTTCCGGGCCATGATTCCGGGGTCACAGTCTTCCTGCCAAGATGGCAAAATTCAGTCACTAGGGATGTGCAAATGCGGTTCAGAAGTTTGGGGTTCGGCCTGAACTCGGGGTGTTTGGACCGTTCGCAAGCACGCTGAATCCGAACTACCCCCCCCGCCCGAACTGGCTGAACAAAGTTCAGGTTCCAAACCGGTTCAGGTGGGGGGCATGGAGGAACCCAGATTTCCCTCCCCCCTCCAGGCTGTACGAGTGGAAGGGGTGCCGGGGAGCACCTCCCTCCCATCCTGTACAGCCTCTTAAATATATTATTTTTATCCCACCCCCAGCCCAGGGATTGCTCTACCTGGTGTTGCCGGGGCTCCGGCCCCAGGTCTGGTGACAGTGGGTTCAGAGGCGGTGGTGCTCCAGAGCACTTCAGGTCATTACTAGGCCTTCTGTGTCAAACCGGAAGGCCTAGTAGCAGCCTGAAGCACTCTGGAGCGCCACCGCCACCGCCACCGGACCCATTGCTGGTGCCACTGCTGCCGCTGGACCCAGGGCCAGGAGTTTTTTTATTGTGTATTGCGTATATTATGTTAATAGTTTTCCTAATGTTATCTTTTCCTTGCCTGCCTGGGATGAACCCTGACTGATTTTTATGAACTATCTGGTCAATGATCGCTCTCAATCTGTTGGCCAGTATTTTGGAGAGTAATTTGAAATCTGCGTTCAGTAAGGTAATAGGCCAATAGCTGCCACACTGATCTGCCTGTCTTCCTGGCTTGTGAATTAGAGTAATTAGAGCCTTACAAATACCTTGAGGCATCTTATTTTCCTATAGAATATTATTGAATACTTCTGTAAGATAGGGTGCTACTATTGATGAGAGAGCTTTGTAGAACTGATTGGGGAATCCATCAGGCCCCCCAGCCTTATTACTTTTTGCTGATGCTATCACTTCTTTCACCTCTTGTTCAGAGATTGCTGCATTTAGAAAAGCGCCTTGTGCTTCGCTTACTTTAGGCAATTGAATGTTCTTTAAAAAGGAGGAGA
>QEPC01011713.1:6799-28930 GCA_003113815.1 Sphenodon punctatus
TTATCAACTACTAATACTTTCTATAGCGCTACTAGGCATACATAGTGCTTTACAGTCACAGATTTTGGAGACAGTGGGCTTACAGTCTAAGATGGACAAGGGTGAGGGGAACACAGGGGGAGACAGACACACTAATTCCCATTTTACAGATGAGGAACTGAGACTGAGAGAGTGTGACTTGCCCAAGGCCACCCAGTGAGTATATGGCTAGGACAGGATTTGAACCTGGCTTCCACGGTCCAAGTTTAGCACCTTATCTACTACACCGCACTAGCTCTTATCATGTGAAACTGCCCCATGTAAAGAGAACTAACTAAACACTCTCTCGTCAAACAGAGAAGTATCCCTTAGCCTGCTAGTGCCTTTGGAATAATTGAGAAACGGATGACTTTAGTGAGCAAGTCAGATGAATCCCAGACTGGTGTTTTCTTCTCTTTATTTCTATAAATTCTAGTCATCCTCTTGGTCTAGACCTCTTTGTGATAAAAGAGGCCTAGACTTTTACCTCTGTGATAAAACTTATCGGTGGCCAGCGAAATCAAGCCGATCCATTGGTGGAAGAACCACTTTTTCTGTCCCTCGCTCTCTCATGCACTCACTCGCTTTCTTTCAACTGAAAAGATTTAAATCCATTCTCTTTTGGAGATCCTGACAGAATGATGCGTAGTAATCTATATTGCACATTGAAGTCTTGGCAGTAATAAAAGTGCAGACGTCTCCCGCATGTAAGTTGTCTGGGTGTCAACCCTTATGATTCCGGCTTAACTTTTATGACTTAATCCTCCAAGGGCACATTCACACAAGATGTTTAGCACAGAGACAACCTCACTCCCACCTTATTTGTGAATGTGTGCAAGGTTTAGATAGAAAGATGTACTGAACGTAATGCAGGTCAAGTCGTAAAAGTTAATCTGGAATAGTAAGGGTTGACATTCATGCTAAATCCATCTTCTGCATTTCCACTATCATGTGAAGGGATTATTTTGCCTCTCACTCAGTCCTAATTGTTGCAGAAGGGGATAGAGGCAATTTCCCACATCAGGAAATGGATCCTCACAGCCTCCTTGGTGTGTACAATATATTGTTGGTAAGAAAATAGCCAAACCCTGTATAATAATGGGACACCTATTATCAGACATGCAGTACCCATGGAATTTTGAAGTGAGAGGGAACTTCTGAAGTGGGGGAGCAAACATGGGAACAATTAAAATGCACAAATGCATTGGTGCACAACAAAGAATACACTTGGGAGAAGATTCTTGAGTGATCTTATGTGAGTGCACCCCAAGTAGATAGCTGTGGCACTTGCACTTAAAAGTCCCACTGAAATAAATGGAACTCACACCTATGTTAAGTGCTAGTGCTGAAGCAATCGCTGAAAGGATTATGCTGACAGGCAAATTACTGCAGTGTTTTTAAACTGATGCTTTGGGTGGATAGTGCCAATGTTAGCATTCAGCACAGGAGCAAATCCTTTTGCAATGAATGTGGCTTGTGCCCAAGTTAAGTGCTAGTACTGGTTTTATTTAATTAATTAATTTATTTATTTATTTTGTTGGACTTTCATACTGCCCTTCCCCAAAGGCTTGGGGCAGCTAACATAATAAAAAATACATATAAATACAAAGGATAAAACTCATAAAACCACATATGAAATATTCATAGTCCTCACCCCCCAACATTGTAAGCCTGCCTGTTAAATGCCTGGCCAAACAAATAGGTCTTACACTGCATCAGGAAAATGCTCAGGCTAGGGCTTTGGTGAACTTCTAAGGGAAGGGAGTTCTAAGTTGTGGAGCAGACACTGAGAAAGCCTCTCTGTGTACCCTTGTTCTATGGAACTGGTGCAATGACAGAACTTGCAGAGAGCGCTCTTGGCTGAACTTAGAGGTTGCAAGGGAGTATAACGGGAGTATGGAGGCAGTCCTTTAGATATGTAGGGTCTAGGCTGTTTATCCACTGAGAGGATCACACCATCCTTTAAGCCTGCACAAACCCTTATGTGGCCACACATTCATTTCATGCTGGTTTCACTTGCATTGGTCAAGTCTTTAGTATTTAGCTTGCCAAAAACTAACAGCACGTTCCTCACTGTAGCAGTGAGCACATGCACACGGCCCATTCACTACTAGCACGTATGGTATCCCAGTCTCACCAAAGGATCATGACCTAAATTAGTTATGCAAGGCTTCGGCCTGAAATAGATTCACAAGGGTATTAGCTTCATTGGCCTAAATCAGAGAATTACTGGCAACTTCAAGCTGTCATTCTACATACTAACCCAACTTAGCTGTTTTTCTCCTCTTCACACTGTGAATTTCAGTAAAACTAGTTAATGCTGATTGCTGCCTGTCAGCTCCTGTTCACTCCTGATAATTATCACCCAGTCAGACCTAAAATACTCCTACACAGCATGTCACAGTTCATGAGATGCTCTAGGTCTATGAATTGCTTTGATTGCTGATAAAACACATTATATTGCCTTCAAACAGGAGCTGAGCTGGAGTGAACTTGAAAGAAAGCCTTCTATGCTAATGAGAACTTCCAATTCCTTAAAACCAGAATAATTCCATGTTACTGTTTTAGAGGCTTATGCTGCCAAAGGAACTTTCATAATGTGACATGCAACACATTAACCTTTTAAATCTCTTATTTTAAAGCTATCCAGTGCTTGGAAGCTGGAATTTTAATACAACTGTACTGTTTATGGCACTTTTGTCTGGTGGTTTCAAAGTGCTTTTACAGAAATGTGTGTCTTATTATTATTCCAGTTTTACAAACAGGGAGGGAACATTGAGACAAGCAAAGCTGAAGTAACTTGCCAAAGGTTAGAATTGAACTGATGGTCTTAGTATTATGTGCTGCAGCTACTTGATAGCAAAAGATTTAAGTTAGTAGATAATCATGAAAATCACCTAACTTAAAAACCCTTTTCAAACACAAATGATGCTTTACAACTTCCCTGCAAGTTTATTAATAACAAGTCCCCTCCACGTTCGCTGTGGCGGGGGTTTGGCGGGGCGCCCCCCTTCCTACAAAGAAGGTGAGGAGGGAAGGATGGCTGTGAAGGGAGTGCGGGGGTGGGGACTAAAGGTTGCCAAACAACCAAATTGCAGGCACCTGGGACTCTCGCGAGAGCCAGGACTCACAGGCGCCATCTTAGGCTCCCTACTCGCGTGCCTCATTTCAGCTGGGCGCGGAGCTATGGCGGTGTCAGTCAGCTTCAGCACAAATCCAACACCACCGGTGTCCTAACCGTCTCATCTCCTGCTTCATCTGCTTCAGGTTCCTTGTATACCAGGAGAAACTGTTTTCATGCTGTGGTGGAAGCAGATGCCTGGATGCAACCGTGACGATGGCCTTGGTCAACATGCCATTCCACAGTTTGACCAGGCCATTGACAGAGCAGCTGTCAAAATCAGAGGGTATATATTCCAAAGAGTTCTGGAAATCGAGCTAACTCCATAAGACTCTTAGGGCAGACCAACCTAGCTGCCCCACCACCCCAATGAGGGTACAGGATGGTAGGGATCCGGGCCTACAGAAGGTAATGACCTGACCACGAAAATTTAATTTAATTTATTTATTTAGTGATTTGTATCCTGCTCCTTCCAGCCCTATGGCAGCTCAGGACAGCTCAAGGTGTCTTTGTGATGCTTCCAAAAATTGGAGCCCCATTTTCCAGGCCAGTGTAAAACACCAAGTCTAACTCATGCAGCGGGCCAGATATTATCTGGGATAGGCTCAAGGTTGTCATGGTGGCCATGAAATCCTACTCTGACTCGGAAAGCTTTTAGCCTCGGCATGAATGTTGAAGTCACCCAAGGCAATACGTCTGAGCGACCTTCAGCACCACTTTAGAGAACAACTCAGTCAGATCAGTCAGGGAGTCTGTAACTTGTGCAGTGGGGTGGTCAATACACCAGCAGTATTCCCAGTCTATCCTGGGTCTTGAACACGAGGTGGACACGCTCTATGCTGGCCAGGTTAGGATACTTTTGATAGGCCAGTTTTTCCTTACATATCACTGCCACTCCACCCCTCAATCTCCAATCCAAGGCTGATGCTTTACAGTTTACCTGGCTGGCACCAGCTGAGCCAATACACATCTGGCAGCATCGTCGATGCAAAGTCAGTGACTTCGTCCTGAATAAAAGTATAGATAATAGCTGTTTTATTTACCACTGACTATGCATTAAGCAGCAACAGTGACAGATCAGGGTCCGCACTTGATTCAGCCCCTATCTATCCCAAGACAGGAATGGAGACGGACAGAGGAACAGGCACCAATAAACCTATCATTACTAAGCCTCATTCCTAAAGAACGTTTCCTCTTTTATTTATTTTTTTATGAGATTTCATTTAATTATATTATTAAACTCTACAGTTCTGCTGTTCTCATGTAGCAAAGATAAGAACTTGGGAGTCCCACTTTTCCTTGAAATGGAGCACTCTGGAAGCTGCCTTGGGGTCACCGGGGAAGGGGAAGGGACTCGCATCACACACTCACATGTGCCTGTGGGCACCCCTGCTCCATATGATACAAACTGGAACGAAATGCCCATCAGGATAGAAGGGTGGTCTTTACCTCTACTCAAAGAGAACAGACCTCTATCATCATAGGGCACATGGTAGCAGGGAAACCAAGGCAGCCCCAAGGTCTATTTATCCACACACCCAAGGTCCACAGGAGAAGGAAGGGGGTGCCGTGTGGGAGGAGATGTGAGAGGGTGGGGAAGGAGTCCCCACACACTAGGGAGACAGGGCACTCGCACCGGACAGGAGGAACCCAGGTAGGGTGTGGGGAGGGGAAGGTCACACCCCCAATCACACTGCTCTCGCTCACCAATTACACCAGGCAGTCCGAGGGAAGGTCACAGGGAAGAATTCAAGCACATGGGGCTAGGGATTCATCCACTCAGTTGCTGCAGGAAGTTTACAACACCACTCGCTCAGTCACAAGGGGGGCCGGTCTCTCTAATCACCAGCGCCGCTGACAAAGCGGTGCTGGTCTTTATTCTGTAAGCCCCACCCCTGTGTGTGCTCGCAAGCATTCCAAGCATCGCAGCAGGGATGAGGGAATCCCCACGCTGTGTTTCACCGCAGGGGGCGTAGCTGAAGGCCGGCGCCCCATTGGGGACACCGGTGAAGGCAGCGCAAGGCGTGGGAGCGCTGGGGGCGGAGCCCCAGCAGGTCAGGAACTCCGTGGCCACCACAAAAGGGTGGTATGACTGGATTGAGGCTGCCAGTGCCATGTGGGGGTCACAATACCCCCCCCTCAAGGCCACCGGCCAAGGGGCCACAAGGGACCTGGTTTCAATGGATGCTGGAGGAAGAACGCACAGAAGGATAGTGGCAATGATCTACCCACACCAAGTCTCCTGGATGTAACTGAGGGGCTTCGTGTCGGTGCTTGTCCGCATNTGGGAGCGCTGGGGGCGGAGCCCCAGCAGGTCAGGAACTCCGTGGCCACCACAAAAGGGTGGTATGACTGGATTGAGGCTGCCAGTGCCATGTGGAGGTCACAATACCCCCCCCTCAAGGCCACCGGCCAAGGGGCCACAAGGGACCTGGTTTCAATGGATGCCGAAGATGGAAGGCAAGAGTAAGGCGAGGGGCGAACATGTTGGCAGCTGGCTCCCATGAATGGTCCATGGTTCCGTAGCCCACCCAGTCCACTAGGTAATGCAACTTGCCACGGAGTCTCTGAGAGTCCAGAATGGGCTGAACCTCGAACTCGGGGCCAGCGGCTGTAATTTCGACAGGGCTGGGGGTAGAGGTCGGCACAGGGTCCCCCATGCTCTCTGCTCATTTAAGAAGAGACACATGGAACATGGGATGGATACGAATGTGAGGGGGAAACTGCACCGTATAAGTGACTTTGTTCACTTGGCGGAGAATTGGAAAAGGGCCAATATATTTGGTGTCCAATTTGGAGGAAGAACGCACAGAAGGATAGTGGCAATGATCTACCCACACCAAGTCTCCTGGATGTAACTGAGGGGCTTCGTGTCGGTGCTTGTCCGCATGCTCTTTGTAGCGCTGTCGAGCCTACTGGAGCACATGATGCACTATGGCTTGAGCTTCTTGAATCTGATGGACTAAGGCTCCAGCAGTGGGGATTAATGGGGAAGGTGTCTCAACTGCTCCCATAAGGGGGTGATAACCATATGACACAAAAAAGGGAGAGGTCCCCAATAAGTCATTGGGGACCTCTCCCTTTTGAGGCGTTTGGGGCATTGTTATATGTAAACTCAGCTAAGGGTAGCCACATGTACCAATCATCTTGTAAATAGTTCACATAACATCGTAAGTATTGTTCCATATTCTGGTTCACACGTTCCACCTGTCCATTGACTTGGGGTGATAAGCGGTGGTTGGTTTGAGTGTTACTTGGAGGGAAGCGAATAAGGCCTTCCAGAATCGTGAAGAGAACTGAGTTCCTCGGTCACTAATTATTTAGAGCGGACAACCATGTAATTTCAAAACATGGTGGATAAAAAGAAACACCGTGCGCTTGGCCGTGGGTAATCCCTTGCAGGCAATAAAATGCGCAAGCTTCGTAAAGTGGTCCACCACTACGAGAACCGTAGTATATTGTCGGGATGGAGATAATTCTACAACGAAATCCAGTTCTATTCATTGCCAGGATCCACGAGGCAGCGTGGCGACTTGGAGTAATCCTGCAGGCGTGTGGCAGGGCGTCGTTGTTCGGGCACAGGTTGCACAGCTTGAAACATGGGATTGAACGTCTTGGTGTAGGTTGGGCCACCAGAAGGATCGTTGGATTAGTTTCTGAGTATGTTCCACTCCTGGATGTCCGACCAGCAGCGCCTCGTGATATGCCCACAAAATGTGGGGTTGACAAGATGGGGGGACCACTACTCACCCTTGGTGTATCTGCATTCCATCATGCATGGTTTCCTCCATGGAAGCAAGTGGGCGAAGCTCCTAAAGTGTTGCCTTGCGCAGGTCCTCGGGGGGTAAATAAGTGGCTGCGAAGGTTTTCTTCTCCAGGATAGGTTTGTGCATCGCAGGGGTTATGGGTCATTCTTCAGTATAGGAGGATAGCGCATCTGCTAGTACATGCAATCAACCCAGATGGTAACGAATACAGAAGTTAAATAGGGCGAAGAACACTGCCCATCAGGAGTGAAGTGCGTTGGTAATGTGGGCGTTCTGGAGGTATGTTAAGTTCTTGTGGTCTGTTATGACCGTGACTGGGTGCTGAGCTACTTCCAGGTAATGATGCCAGACTTCAAATGCTATCTTGAGAGCCAGCAGTGATACGGAACTGGATTTCCTGCTCTGTATCGCTGCGGATGTTTGTTGGCAAAGCCGTGCAGGGGGGCTTTCAGACCGGATGAACCCCACGCATATCCTGGTGCACATTCCCTCCCGCAGCCAAAATATGCCCGAGGGGGTAGGGGTAGGGCTGAAAATGGCCCTTGTTGTAGCAATACACCTGGAGACAAAGGGAGCTGGGTTGCACTTGACTTATCCAGCAGCATGGCTATGGCAAAGCACAACCACATAAAATAACCAGAGCTCCTGGAGTGTGTACCACCTGAGTCTAAAGAAGCAGTCCACATTTGGACTGGGACAGAGGTTATACCAGACACTGGGAGACTTCAAAGAGAGAATCAACTGTGGGACTCTCTGCTGTTGTAACTATGGCAGATGCAGTGGTTCTGTCCCAGGGGAAGCACCTGGTGCTCATTGCTGCTTTCCATCCATCCTTCCACGTATGTTAATATGTACATGAATAGCTTTTTATAAAATATCATAAATAAGACTCCAGTAAATAACCCTAGAAAGGCCCCTGCTAAAAACTTGGCACTGTAAATTCTTATATTTAAAATGTTTCCATCACCTATATTTCAGTTTAATATACGCACTCTGACAAATCTTGCCCTCAGTCATTCCTGAGCATCCCCGCCAATATTCGTGAGCCACCATAGATGTCATGAAGAGCACAATTTGTCAGTCTGCATTTACTTGCAGAGATATTTTTCATCTTTGCGCTTATCATGCAAATAACTCCTCTCTCTTGCCTAGAAAACTGTCATCCTCTCTGTAAACATCTCTCTGTCATCCTCTTATTTATTTATTTATTTATTTATTGTGCTTTCCTCTGTAGCCCAGTAGCACTTCCTTTGTACCCCATGTCCCTGTACCTCATAATACATGTGTTTTACATGTTGTGAGAACCAAATTCTTGAAACAGCCCCACGCCCAGGTAGGTTCACCTATATCCTGCCAAAGCAGCATTATTTTTTGTTTATAATTCACACAGCAATAGATTCCCTTTTCAGTATGTACAAAATATTTCAGCAGACAGTACAAATAATTAGTATAAGGGCTTCACATATGGGGCAACTGATTCAAGGTTGTGCACCTTGAATTACCTTCAGGATCTGTGGACCACACTTGATCTCAAGGCTCCACCTAGCAATATTTCTCCTTCATTCCAATTTCTGCACATTCCTATTTATGCACATGCCTATTACAGTTTTTAAAGATAATCAAAATAGAGGTGGTAAACAACCTTGGGAATTTTTTTACTGCATTGTTTTCCAGGATTTGTTCCTTAGCTTAGGAACATTATTAATCTGTTGTAGATAATCACGAGCCCTTCCTTCATTCTCGTGCTCCTTTGTCATGCTGGAATAGGCTTTTATAAAAACAACCCAGACATGTAGCTCTATGCAGCAAGCAGCCAAGCTACAATGTTTTTGTGGAAACCCATTATAAAGTTTCTATCCTCTGGAATCATGCTTTACAAATGTTTGGTTTAGTAACTGAATTATTACAAATAAAGTTACAGGTAAATCAACATCTTTGTATGAGTCGTGGAAAACATGCCGATTTTGAACAAATCATGTTTTATTCTCATTCTCAAGTAGACCTGCAGAAAACATATTGTTAAAAAATGTTGGGGCCCTGTCACAGACTGACAGTCCCAGCTCAGCTGTAGTTACCTGCAGGACCAAACCCCTAAGGCCTTTTTTACATGGACGTCACCCACCCACAAACACCCATAAACACCCATCGGATGGGTGTGAGAGTGCCCGTGTAAACGTCCACGAGTGGGTGGGTGCGTGTGCACGACCCACCCACCAACACCCACGAGCAGCCAGGAAGGAGCCACACCCTGCTAAACTAAAATACCCACACCCACGGAGACGGGTCTGCTGATACCACAGAGAGATGGCTAGAGAGACCATGCAGGTGTCCCAAAGCAGACACGCCCACCGGTGGAGATGCCGGATGCCCAGCCGGGAGCCCTTAAAGGAGAACCAAAACATGACAGCGGTGCACCAGCTCCCAAAATGTCAGGACGGAAGGCAGCCAACAAGTCGAAGGGAGCCAGCACCACAACATGCGCGGTACAGGCCAGGGTAAGCAGAGGGACCCCGGGATGCACAGGGGAGGTGGGCCGGCCCAAGGGGTGGTGGGGAAGGAGGGAAGGATGGCTAAACACATCACACCTGTCCTGTCACAGGGCCGAGGGCATACCACAGCGTCTGCATTGCCCACATCCCCCCAGACCACCACAGCCACGGGGCACAGGGAAGGGAGCAGTACCAACAACAAGGTACAAGTGAGGGCACCCCAACAACCAAGGAAGGGGGGACCTGCATGACAATACCAGAAACCACCCTGAGGGAACACAGGGCAGGCAGCTGACAGCTAACTGTTGCCCCCCTTCTCCCCCAGGAGAGCACCCGGACACAGGAGCAACACACCACTGGGGAGATGGCAGAGGAGGGCCTCCATGATAGTCAGGTAACCCACCCATGCCCCCGGGGGGAGAGGGGAAGGATCCCCCAATGGGAGCATAAGGGGGGCTGTGGGGCAGATGCTAACCCCCATGCAATACCCCAACAGGAGATGACCAGCTCCACTGTCACCACAACCACTGGGCAGCCCTCAAGCAGCCAAGCTGGACAGCCCCCCACATGTGGAACCCAAAAGGGGGAGTCGTGGTCGAGGCAGGAGACATGGGACTTCATACACGTGTGGGGGGGGGGCGAAAAGGTCCAGCATGACCTGGTGTGCAGCTACAAGACCAGACAGGTCTATGAAGCCATCACCCAGGAGATGCAGAGGCAGGGGTACAATAGGGATGTCACCCAGTGCATGCAGCAGGCAAAGGACTTGAGGTCCGGATATAAGTATATCAAGGACAACAATTTCAAGTCTGGCCATGCCATGCCATGCATACAATGGAGTTCCACGATGAGCTGGACAAGTTCCTCTGCATGGACAGGGACATTGTTGCCTCCCACAAACACGGCACCACCTTCACCAGGGGCAGACGGAGGGCACTAACAACACCCCCCGTGCCCAAACCCCCGGAGCAGGGGGAGACCGCTGCCCCTGGAGAGGCCAGTCAGAATGTGGGAGGACACAACCCCATCACACAGGGGAGGAGGCGGCCCGGGAAACTGCTCACACAAACATCACCCTCCATGTGCACCCACAAAACCCACAGGGCGACAGGCCGCGTGGACGGGGGGGCGCACGTGGAGTGGACGGAGACCCAGGATGCCTCCCAGGACATGGAGAAAGACAATCCAGGTAGGAACACAACCAGGGCCGGGGGTGAGGTTGGGGGTGGGGGGGAGAGGGAAGGTGGGAGGGGGGCCATGGCCACAGTGACCGGCACCAAAGTTGGCCAGCAGGGATCAACTGATGGATCCCCATTCCCATTACAGCTCAAGGGACCTTGGAGGTTCACGAGGATGAGGTCGCTGAGGAGGAGGTGGTCAGGGAAGAACCGGTGGCACCCCTGAGACCCAGTCACCAGAACAACAATGGTCAGGCAACACGTAAAAGGGATGGGTCGTGGGTGGGGATGGGGGATGGGGTAGCAGGTCCACCACAGGGGAAGCCCCTAGAGCAAAGCCCCCCACCGGCATGACAGGGAAGGCCGGTGCCCAGCACAGCTAGGTAACCTAGCCACATGTGTTAACATCCCCTGACAGGAATGCAGATGGGGGATCACAAGGGAGGTAGAAGCACGAGACAGGCCCACAAAGAGGTGCTGGGACAACACGGCCCCAGGTGAAGGCGCTTCGTTATGGGGCAAGTGCAGTGGTCCGACACAGGGGATGGGAAGATGGGGACCCCACTTGATCTGTCACAAGCACCATAGGGACAGACAGGGAAGGGGGGCAGGCACCCCCTGTGGCAAAATAGATGCACCGCTAGGGTACAGGGTGCAGACATGGCAAGCAACACACCCCAATGGGGCACATGTCATCCACAGATGAGCGCCCCGGTCCTGCGAGGTTTGCTATTGCCGGCAGCGCTAAGAGGCATGGGGAAGGCCCCGTAAGACGTAACCACACACACCCCTTGTACATACACCCTAATAAACTGTTGTTGTACCATACCTCTATGTTGATTGTTATGTCAATGGGGCCCATGCATGGGGAGGGGTCCTGAAACCTGCATATTACATGCGCAATACAGGTGCAGGAACTATACAGTTCCAGCCTGTCAGGAGCCGGGGGGGGCGGGGGGGGGGGGAGAGACAACAGACCATCCATGATTGGGTACAGGCCTGCACCTGTCTCTTATACACATCTAGATGTGTATAAGAGACAGACCGTGACGATGGCCTTGGTCAACATGCCATTCCACAGTTTGACCAGGCCATTGACAGAGCAGCTGTCAAAATCAGAGGGTATATATTCCAAAGAGTTCTGGAAATCGAGCTAACTCCATAAGACTCTTAGGGCAGACCAACNCCCATGGCATGGGACACAGGTCACACAGGACTGGGGAACCCATAGTACCCAACCAATAACACACATGGAGATTGTAGAACGTACATAGCCATATTTATTGGGACTGTTTATGCAGTCTGTGGAAGGGGGGGGATGGCAGTCAACTGCAAGGGTTAGTTGCCAGCCATCAGGGCAACTATGCGCCTACACAGACCATCCCAGTTCTCCTCAGATATGCACTGGAATGCCCCACCATGGATATGTTGGTACAGGGGCATGGGACCCACTTGCTGCACTGGTGGGGGGTTGTCAAGGGCAGCTCCATCTGTCTCGCAGATATTGTGCAGGATGCAGGTCACCAAGACAAGAATGGGGGTATGCTTGAGATCGAATTGGCTCCTGTTCATGAGTAGGTGACAACGCATCTTGAGCTGGTCAAATGTCCGCTCCACCACGGTCCAAGCAGACGATAGGCGTTCATTGAAGAGCCTGCGCTCTGGTGTGCGAGCCATGGGATAGGCCCTCATGAGCCATGGGCTCAGTGGGTAGGCAGGGTCCCCAAGCACCACCAGAGCCATGGAGACCCCCTCAATTACCTGGTACAGGTTGGGGGCAATCTCCCCAGCAAACATGCAGGCATAGAAGGGGGACACCCACAGAATGCGCGCATCATGGTGGCCTGTGTACACGTCAGTAAACATCCTGACTGGCTGGTGTACATGTCCGTAAACAGGCACCTGTGATCCACAACGGTCTGGAGATGTATAGAGAATGCCTGCTTCCAGTTCAGATAGTCCATCTTGGCGTGTGGGGGCTGGATGATAGGCACGTGGGTGTTGTCTATCGCCCCTATGCAATGGGGGAGGCCCATGTCTTCAAACCCGCGGAATATGACCTCTGAATCCCAGAACTGGATGATCCACTCAAGCAGCAGCTCTACTATCAGGTAATACATGTCGTGGAGTGTCCTGTTAATAGTCGCAGTCCCCACTCTGAACTGCTCACCAATGCTCCGACAGGAATTGGGGGTGGATATAGCATTTTGGTTGCTCGCCTCAGGAGATGTGGGTTCAGGAGCTCTCCAAGCTCTCCAAGCCGAGAGCTCCTGAACCCCAAAAGCATCCAATTCATCCTCCACATTGGGACAGTGACACAACGGCCATATAGGTTGAGAGACCACTGGGAAAGGACAAGCCGCATGTCCTGGGACACAGCTGTTCTGAACAGGGCATGTTGGCAGGCAGCTATCCTTGCCCACTGCAACGATGCTGCTGAGTGCATATTGGCCGCTCTCCTGCACCATTCTCCATGGTTGTAGAAGTGGGGCCCTGGCAGGAGTAGCTCGGCCCATTGGTGGAACACCTGGGCCAGGATCATGAAGCAGGAGTCCAGGACTGTTAACAGGATGGCCCTCTCCTCAGGGGGCTCATCAACAGGCATCATGTTACCACCAACAACACACACAGAGTGGGAACCCACCACCGGAACCAGTGATGGATCACCACACAGCTAACCTACTAGGTGGTATGTGAGATGGTGGCTTGCCCCACAGCCTGCACAGCTGTGACAGTGCCCCATGAAAGCACCCAGCCAGTCAGCGGCCTGTGCCTCCAACCCGCACAGCCTGTGTGCCCTGCATACTCACACCATGCCTCACATGTCCCCTCTCGATCACTGGCTGTCCCAGGGTAACGGGGACCACTGAAACGGGCAAACCACACTGCATACCGTCCTACCCCATACCCTGTACATACACCCTGTACTGGACCACACCACCAATGTTTCAGCTCTGCTCTTCATCACGATTACCTCTCATCCACCACACCCACACCACCTCACTCTACACGCCACACCCGGGCACTGGAACCAGCCCACATATGTACTCTTGCGGACCGTGTTGTGTGCCCATCGATTGGTGCTGTACCGTGGGTGTGTTCCACGCACCTGACACGGATCCCCACTCACCAGCCCGCCAGCACATTCCCCCTCCCCCCGCCCAGCATGGACTGGCCAAATGCGTTGGGGCTAGACCCACAGCAGGGCTACAATGTGGGCAAGGAGGCCAACCCCCCCCCCATGACCGTGCCATGCCTCCATGCGATCACTGGGCAGGATGCATCCACACCAGCCCTGTATCTGTCACAGTGAGTGAAGGCCACGCCAATGTGCAGCTGTGAGCTATCAAGTGTCCTTGATAGCTGCCCGCCAACATGCCCTGTTCAGAACAGCTGTGTCCCAGGACATGCGGCTCGTCCTTTCCCAGTGGCCTCTCAACCTATTAATGGAGCACTACATGGAGTGCTCCATTAACTCCGTGCTAGAGGCAGCCATGGCCTTGGTGATCTGTCATCAATAGTGCTGGAATGCTCCCACCAGGTGCATGGGTCAGGGATTCACAGGGCCTAGCAGATGGCCCACTATCAGCTGTGTATGGTCTCACCCCAGATAGCGCTGCACAGCTCCTCACGCATCACTCATTCACAGTCGCTCTCCATAGGACCCTATGCAAACCTGCGAGCCGCCCTTGCAACGGTAATGGCAGGGTGTGAAAGGCCCCGAGGCCCATGGTGGTGCAAGGGAGGAGTGGTCACCATGTGCCAACTGTTGGAAATGCTGTGACAGAGCTGTGATGTCCAGCTGCGGCTGAGCGACCCCCTGTCAGTGTCTGGAAGGGGGGCAGGATATCAGGGGAATGAGGATGGGGGAAGTTTTCCCCCCCAAGATGGGGAAAGGGAGGAAGCCCAGAGGGAGGAGCAGCATGTGGGATAGAGGACCTCTCAGTTCGACTTGGAGGCTCAAGAGCTTATTCTCCCTTGCAGCCAGGGAACCCAGCATTGGAGAGAATTTAGTTCATCATTGAGGTCAGAAGGAGGAAGTCAGATCCTGCACCAAGAGGGAAAGGGGGAACAGTGCATCCGAGGCTAAGAGGAGAGCAAGGAAGTAGTGAAGTCACCTGGACACACTACACCCAGAACAGGATGAAGAGAGAAGCAGAGAAGTAGGAAGACAAATAGGACACTGAGCACACGGTTACAACAAGAAGGGATTGCACCCAAGGCTAAGAGGGGACCAGGGAATAGGGGCCAGCTAGGACACACAAGATGCCACACACAGCAAGGGAATCCTGCACAGGGACTAAGGGGGGAGAGCAGGGCAATCCGATGCCCACCTAGGGTACACAAGACGCCATAGACAGCAAGGGGATCAAGCACAAGGACTCAGGGGGAAACAGGCGAATAGTGAGTCAAACTAGGACATGTAATACACCATACACGATAAGGGGATCAAGCACAAGAACTAAGGGGGAAACAGGGGAATAGGGAGCTAACCTAGGACACGCAATATATCATACACGATAAGGGGATCAAGCACAAGGACTAGGGGGAAACAGGGGAATAGGGAGTCAAACTAGGACACACAATATACCCAATAAAGGTTCCTAGGTGGAGAAGAGACATTGCTCCACCAGTTTCCTGAAGCCACACCAGAGCTTAAATACTATTTGTGGCCAATCAGGAAGCTGGGAGCCCGGACTGGGGAAACAAGCCCCTGCTGAGAAAAGGCGTAGCCACACAGGGGAGAAGAGACAGGGGAAAACATAGAAGGGAGGAATACAGAAGGGTAGACAGTCCACCAGGTGGCACAGGCCCCAAAGGCGCCTCTCCTGCATCTCAAGGACATGGGTTCATGCCCGGGACCTGACAGTCAGTGACGGATGGATTCAATCTCCTGTCATGGTACATGTGGGTGATAGGCCATCCAGTCGGGGGTCCGGCTTGCTGGAGGCATGTCGGGGAGCTTGGCTTCACCCTCCTGCAACATCTGCTGTGGGGGCACCCAGTCACTGTTATGCCATGGACCACACAGGAGATCACGGCTGTTCGCCTGGTGGCTGCACATTCGGAGTATGGACTGACCCTCCAGGCCAGGGGTCCCCATGTTGCTTCTGACTATACCGCCATCCTACTGCATGCCCATGGCGTATCCCATCTGTGATTGAACTGCCAGGCCCTTCTTGGGGAACTGGGTCTGCTATCCCCAGATGTTGGTGGACTACTACTGACCGGGACCCCTACCGCATTGGAACTGGGCACCCTGCAATCGGTGCTGAACCTACCAGATGTCAGGGCTACAGATGCCATGGGGAACTACCTCCTGTCCCGGTTCATGGTGGATGCGCATATGCATTCCCGGGGATTCTGCAGGAGCCTCTTCACTTAGGAGGGTCTTGTCCCGGGCCAGATGTTTCAGGGGCATCCTCCAGCCCCTCCCTGAGCTGGCCATTCCAACCTCCTGCTCCATCGCAATGTCTTAACCGTGACTGCTGTGCCCTGCCCCCCCTTGGGCAGTGCCGCTCCACCCCACGGTACCATGCGACCCTTTGGTCAGATGCCCCATCTTCCAGACCCCATTGCTGCTTCTGTACACTCCTGCCCCCATCCCTGTAGTGTTACCGAGCGCGTCCATCCCTCTTAGAGTGGGTGCAACGATGGCCCAGAGGGATGGTTGCGTGGAACGCCCACGGGCCCGTGATCACCCTTTCACCACATCAGTAATAAAGACCTTGTCTGTGACTGTATGTCCCATAGTGCTTTTGTGTCAGTGTGTCACTCCGATCGCCCCTCCCTTGGCTGTAGCCTTTTCCGTGTGTGTTTGTTAGTGTGATTGGGGTCCAGGGGGGTTCCTGTTAGGGATCACTGGGGCTGTCAGGTAGCAACCCGTGCTGCATTACCCTGGGGTCTCCCTAATGGATCAGGGTTTTAGCCTGTGGGGTGGTGGGGCCCCAACGCGTTCCGTTGACAGCACTATCCTTGATCATCTGGTGGCCACCTGGTGGCCTGCGACCCTGTGTGGGCCCCCATCCTCTGGGCAGCCCTCTGATATTCCCTGTGGTGGTGTTGTCACCCACCTAGGTGACTTCACTGGTCTGTTGTGGGTTGCGTGTGCCACGTGTGTGCTGGTGCTGTCCCCTGGCAGTGCTGTCCATTATGTAGCTGTACATGGGAGGGTGCTGGGTGCATGCCCCAACCCCTCCCTAGCGGCTACTGTTGCCCTGGAGGCCTTGGCACACACCAAACACGGTGTCAGGCGGGGGATCCCCATTGGTTGGGCTCCCCAGCAGACTGCCCCACCTAACATCACTCCTGTCGCCCCCTGTTGGTTCCCACTGTGGAGGAATTTTTATTGATGGACCTTATGGAAATTAAGCTACCAATATCCATAGTAAAATGGAAGACAGATGAATGCTGGGTAAAGAACCATCCTTTGCTGAAATGAACTCTAGCTAGACAAGATATAAACATTTTGGTAGTTTAGGCTTTATTTCTTAGGGCAAGGTTGAGAAGCAGTTTCACACTGTTCCTCCCCAGAGTAGATAGCAAATAATGACCTTGCAGCTGGGTTTATTAATTACCCAGCACCTTGTTAATTAATTATCTCAGGCACTTTGTTATATAAACAAGTCTAGTTATATTGTTTTGAGAATCTTCTTGCTGACTATGTAAACAATTGCTGTAACTTTCCATTATTGTATGACGTTGTCTTTGAGTGACATGTTTATCTTCTTACTTGAATTTTAACCTATAAAATAGCTATGTAATCTGTTAACCGGCAGATCAGTTTTGGATCCTTGCATGGGTTCATTTACTGCTCTCTCTTAGCACTTTGAGATCAATAAAGACTCTGGCACCTTTTACCAACAACAGTTTNCTTTTACCAACAACAGTTTGTGAGTATTAAATTTTCCTCGACAGTTTGGTGTGTTCACTGGGAAAGCTATGAGCCCGGCTGATTCCAGTCAGCGGACCATCTCTCTCCCACTCTCAGGTGCCAGATAAGGTTAGGGGCCTTTTGAAATCCCTGTGGAGGTGTGGGTGAGGGGCTGACCGTGGTCTCTGGACATCAGACCATTGGGCAGACGCTTTCCAGAACTGGGTGGTCAATTCTGTCAGATGTTCTTAATAGTGCAAATAGTAAGTTAATAACATAGCTACAGAAGACTAGTCAGGAAAAGTGTTTGGTGAATTCACAGAATCCTCCTGAGTGGAGATTCTAGATACCTATGCAAAATCCATGGGGGTTGGGAATCCTGCCAAAAGGAAGGGGTATTTCTAAATGCATATGGTTGATCCTGCTGAGTTGGGATTAAAAATGTATAGTATTTTATGTGATGTAAGTGTGTTTCCCTGTGTGTGACGCTAACTGAGCCTGGAACGAAACTGAGTACTGCATTGCAAGGCAGTCTTTCGGACTCACCCGCCTTTCGGGCAGCACTGCCTATCTCACGGGGTAGGTATTTGTAGCAGATGTGCACCTCTGTGAAAACCTATGGCTTGGTTTTCAATCAATGTGATTGAAACATTCCCCTCTCCCAGTTTCAGAACTGAGAGTGACTGAGATGCTTGTGAGAGTGACAGAGTTGAGGTCTGTGTGAAGAAAAGCATTGAAGTTGATTTTTCCTTGTGTGAGAACCCTGTGTGTTTGGATAATATGGGGAATAGCGAGTTTAAGGAGCTGTCTTCCCTGCCACAAGGAAACCCAAATTGGTGTATGTACATAATTTATGGAAAAAAGGTATGTAAATATTTAAAGGTATGGAACAGGTTCACCAGAGCCCAGCCGGAACTGCAGTTTCCTATATTTGGCTCTTTTGACTTAGATAAAATTGCTTATCTTCGCGGAGTCTGAAGATTAAAAGGATGCAAAGTACACTGTACCCAATGGTTTGCATTTATTGATTGGTTTACTGAAGCTTCCAAACATGAGCATGTACCTGAAATCAGGTCTCTGTTAGACTCTCAGGACAAATTGGAAACCCAGCTTAAACAGTTAATTAGTGATCAGGTATGTATACCTGATACTCCAGCAGTGTCTCTGTATTTTCAATTTGGCTTGCCTGAGGGCACGAATGAAGAAACTCCTGAGGATTTATTTGATTTTTCAGCCCTGTCTTTCTGACCCTGCGATGACCCTGGGGAGCCCAGGCTGCACAGTTGCTGCCATTGACAGCATCTGTGCAGGCTGTTCCCCTCCTTGATAGCATGGGCAGAGTCAATGCATCTGAGTTTGTGCTCGGGTCTGCTCCAGCAACGTCCACTCCTCTGCGGGAGCGGGCTGGAACTTCACTGAGTTCTGATGCTGTTGGTTTTGCCAGAAGCTCAGCTATTTTTAGTCCCTTTGTGAGCCGTCCCTTTGCAAACCATGCTGGAGTTGCTCAGGATAGAAAAGTTTTCTTTCCTGACCTGGGGGAAGTAAATGTAGATGTGCAACAAGTCCATGTTCCTTGGTCACCCACTGAGCTGAAAAAGTTGGTGGAAGAATTTTCTAACATTAGAGAGGAACCACAAAGGTTCAAAGATGAGCTTCAAACTATCATCGACTGCTATGAACTTAGTTGGGCTAATTTAAGTCAGTTGCTGAGGGCTGCTCTCCCTCCTATGCTGTGCCAGAGATTATTTGCTGTAAGTAATTGGCCAGCAAAGGCGCCGACAGCTCAGGAACTGAAAGCAGCCCGTACTTCACTGTTGGAAGCTATTTTGGAGGTTTGCCCCCCCAAGACGGACTAATAGTTCTGTCTTGGGCTGCATTAGTTTTAATTGGTTAACATCATGTAAATAACTTTGTTTCAAATTCCACCGGTGTGTAGAGCAATTAATTAAGAAATTTTAAGAACCTCCAGTAACTCAGATTTAAAGAACAGCATGCTGCTATCTCATCCTGGTCAGAAAACTTGACCAGGAGAGAGAGAGAGAAACGGAAAAGAAAAAGAAAAAGTAAATCATAGTACCACTATTGTGGCTAACTGGAATGTTGGAAAGCAGATGTCTGGTTCAATGTGGCCTATTGGACCGAACATTTCGCTCTTCCGCTTCTTTCTACTGCCCTGGGTTGCCTGTTTCTGCCCAAGTATCTTTAGTATTTTCTTTGCTTTATTTTGGAGCAGCTTGTGAAGCTGTAATTCCTTTTCATCTTTGCAGTAAGCCAATTGGTCTCTTGTTATTATAATTATGTGTTATAGTTTGCTAAGAATTTATAGCAAAGTGAGTGAAGCAGATTTAAACTGCATAATATGTGAAAATTAGGTAGACTTCTTAAGTGCTAAGGGTTTTCAGTGCTAAGAAGGATATTAGTCCAGATGCTGGAACCCCTATGTTGTCTTGAAACACTTGGAGGTGCCTGTTTACTGGATTATGTTGTTTGCTCCATTTTCCTGTGATTTTTGTACTTTTCAGTACTCCTATAGGTTAATGTGAATTTAAGTGTGCCCTTTTGCTGATGGCATGACTGTTGGCTATGTAGAGTTGTGTTGGATGGTTGTGAGTTGTTCATGTAAAAAGGAAGGTGATGTTAAGCAAACCAGGAGAATAGTCAAATCCTGAATTATTCCGTTCCATCAGTGCACGGTTGGGGCAGAATGATGCAATGTTTACAATTGCCTTCCTGTATGTTTGTTGGTTGTGTATGTTTGTGTACCATGTATGCTGCTATGCAGAAGTATTCCCTGTGCTAAAAGGTGAAAGCACATGAATTGAAGGAATGCTGGCCTGGCTTTTGCACACTTGGATCTGACAGACAGCTGCTGTCATTTTGAACTGTGTACCTACCTCTCATGTTAATTATAGTGTCCAGGCTTGATAAACAAGCACTAGACAGAGCCTGGACAAATTCAAAGTGGTTGGTTTTAATCCTGAAAATTTAGAAAGGCTTAAGTAGCCAAACCTGAATGCATTTTAGATGCTGAAAGTAAAATATTGATAGTTGTCATTAACAGATTTACAACTAAAATTAGAAGAACATCCAGTTATCAAGAAAGTCAAAGACTATTGTTGCCTATTGTAAATTGCATGAATAGATGCATAGGTCCCTTTTTGGGTCTCTCTGCAAAATTTGTGGATTTACACTCTGTACACCTATATGTCTTGTCCAGAGGTGGCACTTGTACAGAACAGTGGAAGATAAATCATGAGTGTGGTTTCATATCCCCAGGGCCAATGTTCAAGTGGGTATTGGATGTTCCAATAGGTTTAGAAGGAAAGAACTTACTCAGACCTAGAGACTGGTGGATAGATCAGTGGTTGGATCTGGGGTTGCCCAGACCAACGGAAACATTTCACATAGAGGACACAGTCTCTTGTGAGGAGGATTACAGACAAAGATCTGATGGCCCTTGGACACATGTTTTCATATATAACTATTGGTTTCTGTATCGTGGTGTGATCCCTGGATGCATACATTTGGCCCAGCAGACAAAAGCAAAAATAATGTGGGTCCTTAGGAAAGAAGGAACTGTTGATGCTAATGATTACATATTGGATCAATTAGCTGGGGAGGGAAAAGCAATGACCCCCATATATCAGAAAATAAACAATCCAGGTCCAAAAGTATGGACACTGCAAAATTTGGCTGCGAGAACCATGCTGACTAATGATATTCGGCTACCAGCATGGCTGAACCACCACCCTGTGTGTTTGGTACTGAAAAATATCATGGCACATGGAGCAATTAAAATTGGTTATGATGTGATCAAGTCCTCAGATTGCCAACACAGAAAGACCAATGGCCCTTACAAACTGCCATCTTATTTCAACTAAAGTGCCTTATGCAAATGAGGAGAAAGGGCCAAACCAGATTCATTATTTGTCAGCTCACCCTGCTTTTGCTTAGTAGAATAAATACTTAATTAAGTATTTTTTGAAAAAGAGTTTCCAATAAAATGTGCTTTAGGTAGGAAAAAGCATGTAAATAAGATGGACAGACGGAACATCAGTATGTCTGCTCCGTGCAGAAACAGCACAAGAAAATTAATGTGTGTGTGTCAAGGTGACAGAAAGACTTAGTAAAGTCAAACTGAAAAGCTTTGGTTTGATATTGTATGCATTGGAAAAATGTGCTTTGGTCAATTAGGTTATGTAACTTTAATAAGTGGTAGTTGCTGCTATGACTCATTAAGATTTAATAAACAGAAAGAATTAGATGAGTAACCCAAACGGTTTGCTTTAAAACTAAAAGTTTTGGTTTTGCCCTTACTAGTGTAATAATGAGTTAATTGGAAAGTGGAGATGCCCTTCCCCATACTCAAGTATATACAGTTCCCTTTAAATTAACTGATTACTGATTTGACAGAGTGGCAAAATTTTTGAAAGAAAATGTTTTGGGGAAAAAAAAAAACGGCCACTGGCTGCGAAATCAAAAACAAAACTAAGAGTATTATTTATCACAGTTTTAATGATTTGGTGTTCACATAAAAAGTTTAGAGAGAAAAAGGAAAGCACCACTAAGGAATCATATTGCATTCCAGTGTCTAGGGATGGGCGAACGCGGTTCGGTAGTTCGGTGTTCGGCCCGAACTCGGCCTGTTCGGACAACCGAACACGAACACGAACACGAACGCACC
>QEPC01011713.1:29030-40707 GCA_003113815.1 Sphenodon punctatus
CCTCACAGACCCCAGGACATCCACCGCATCGGCCAGCGTCACTTCCTGAAATTCTCCCCACGAAGCTGGACCAGACGGGACCTCCGTCCCCCCAGGCTCTTCACCTACTGTCATCAATCATGCATCAAATGACTAATAAACCCAGATGGGAAGGCCTATAAATCTATACCACCACAATTGAAATGATCATCAATTTGACAAATAAAACTGTGCTGTCTTAATGTCAAGCACTAATGAAGCGTGTCAAGACTTTTGTTCCTAGAAGCTGTTTTCCAGGAACCTCGTGAGGCCTGCCATGACATGCAGCCCAGTGACAAGGTCCTCATGGAAAGCCACCAAAGAAACAACAGCCTTCAATCTGCATTGGTGAGTCCTTTTTCAAGTACTTTTGCAGCCAACACAGACATTAATTTCCAGGCACCTTCACCCTGGATTCACACCTCCCATTACAAAAGGACCTCTGCACCTGTAGAAATAAGGTCAGAGGGCACATCTCCCAGATTGGACATTATTTCATTTGTGAAAACAAGACATATAAAGAGGTGCCCTCTGGTGGGAGGGATCTTGTTTTGTTGGAGCTATTGCCCCTGACATAAGATTCCTGCCTACCCTTCCCCAGGGCAAACTAAGAAACAAGGAAGATCACTAAGGCCCAAAAATATCAAGGTATCCCCATGCCTGAATTGGAGTTGCCCTCTCAATGCTAGAAATAAAACAAATGACTGGAATATTAAAAACTGTGGATAATGCAACATCCCTAGCCAATGAGTGACATCAAACAGGTGGGTTGACATAGCCCCAGACTTTATCCTGGTCAGCAAAGGAGGGGTATGAGCACTGATTGGAAAAAATTGTTGTACATCCCGATCAACTTTGACTTTATTTTAGATTAAACTGCTCAAACTAAACAAACAAAGGCCCTGTTGCATCAAGCAGATCGATGGACCCTTTGGGCCTAGCTTGGAGATTTAAGCTCCAAAATTTTATATTGGTTTGTTTATGTTTGTTGTTTTGTTTGGCTTATTTTATGCATTTAAGTAGGATGTTGTTTAACTAGCACAGTGAAACAATGATTAGCACAAAGTTTAAACCAAAAGCAAAGTACCCAGGTTTATAACATGCATGCAGTTCTTCAAACTCAGCAAGCAGAGCGTAATAACTTAATGTCCATAAAGGTTTTTAAATTAAAAAAAGGAAGGGATTGTGGAGGAATTTTTATTGATGGACCTTATGGAAATTAAGCTACCAATAGCCAGAGTAAAATGGAAGACAGATGAATGCTGGGTAAAGAACCATCCTTTGCTGAAATGAACTCTAACCTGCTAAACAAGATATAAACATTTTGGTAGTTTAGGCTTTATTTCTTAGGGCAAGGTTGAGAAGCAGTTTCACACTGTTCCTCCCCAGAGTAGATAGCAAATAATGACCTTGCAGCTGGGTTTATTAATTAGCCAGCACCTTGTTAATTAATTATCTCAGGCACCTTGTTATATAAACAAGTCTAGTTATATTGTTTTGAGAATCTTCTTGCTGACTATGTAAACAATTGCTGTAACTTTCCATTATTGTATGACGTTGTCTTTGAGTGACATGTTTATCTTCTTACTTGAATTTTAACCTATAAAATAGCTATGTAATCTGCTAACCGGCAGATCAGTTTTGGATCCTTGCATGGGTTCATTTACTGCTCTCTCTTAGCACTTTGAGATCAATAAAGACTCTGGCACCTTTTACCAACAACAGTTTGTGAGTATTAAATTTTCCTCGACACCATCATCTGCACTGTTGGCGATGGATGGGCGGCAGAAGAGACGGGCTGCTAAGCGTGAGTGTGGGCTGTTGATGGACCCTATGTTCTCACCCGTGTTCCCCGTTGATCCGAGCAGTTGGGGTGCTGGCATGGGTGTACCGAGGTCCATGTGCGGGTTGTGCGTGCTGTGTGCTTACTGACCCCTGCTGACCCGCACCGTTTCCATGAACCCTCTACCCACATCCCTCCCCCTTCTCCCTTCTTACTACTCTGGTTGTCTTCCTGGCCATTCTTCACCTGGCACAGATGGCCAGCCAGCTCCAGTGTGCAGCCTCGGAGTTCCGTGCTGGGGCGCAGCTCTACAAGGAGATCAGTGAGTGTGCTGTGTGTGTGCAGGGACCTCTCCACGGGTGTCTGTTTGGGGTTCCACATTGTTGGGGCCCTGTACCATCCTGATGGCACTCTTCCTCTGTCTCTTAGTGCAGGCGATGATTGCAGAGCGGAACAGGGAGCAGAAGGAGGTTGTGCAGCAGTTGCTGCATCTCCTGCAGAGGGTGCACTGGTTTGACTTAGCCCAGGTGGATTGTTGGAGCCAGGTATGGGTTCACCATCCCTATTGAGGGCGGGGAACTGCCTCACCAACCCACTCTCTGTGCCGACTCCCCAGCTCCCTTGTATCTTTTCCGTGTCCCACTCTGTTCCCCCTTGTTTTTAAAGTTGCTTTGCCCCCTTCTCCTGTTGTGTGTCCTGGTTTTCCCTTTGGCCTGGTTGCCTGTGTGGGCACCTATTGGTGGTTGTGCCATGGTTCCCTGGCAGGGACCAGTTATCTTGAGTCCCCCCCCCCCTTCCCAGTGGTTGTGCTGCAGCTCTGTTGTATTATTTGGTGTTTACCCTGGTTTCTTTGTCCTGGGGGTTGTGACCACTTGGCTGTCTGCTTTGGCTTCCCTCTGGCCCCATCTCGATGCCCTCCTTTCCCTTAGGTCCCTTGGGCTGGGGGGTCCGTCCCCTTGGCCATTGTCCTGGTGCCATGCCCCCTCCCTGCCTTGGTGGTGGTCCCCTCCTTCGCCCACATGCATCCGTTGTTGGTGTTTGGAGAGCTGTAGCGGGTTTGCTGGCGGCTGGTGTGTTCTGCCTCCCCTGCCATTCCCTGCCAGCCCAGCTGTGCTGTGGGCTTCCATCCCTGATGCCGTGACCGCCTGTGTCCCGTTCCTGGAGTGTTTTATGGGGGCCTTGGGATTCTGCATGTGGGGGCTCTGCCCGGGGGTTGGGTTTTTGTGTTGGGATCCCCTGCTGCTTCAGGCCTCTGCCTTCCTCCCCTGAGCCCCTTTCTGCCCCATTCCCCCCCCACTGGGGTTCCCCCGCCTCCTTGCCCATGCAGCCCTTCCCTGTGTGGTTGTGTTCACGGTTGCGTGTGGGCGGGTTCTGGTTAGTGGGGAGTCCATGGCACCCAACTGTCTGGCCCCTGTCATGGGGCTGGCCGGGGGGGTGCTACTGTGTGTCTCCTGTCATCCCTGCCCCCTCCTACCCCACCCGCACAGGGTCTGGCAGTTCAGGGGCAGAGCTGCGTGATGCAGCTTAATTTGCCCCCTGTTGGCCATGTTGTCTCATCACTGTGGTGGGCGGGGCTTCCCCGCCATTCGCCGTCTCGGCTGTCCATGTAAATGTCATGGGTGTTTGCTCTGTGTTTCCCGGAGTGGGTGTTTGGCTGATGGGTGTGTTCTGGCCCCTCCCCTTCCATCCCACAACCCCCTGTGGCGCTGTCTGTGTAAACGTCATCCAGTTCATCAGCGTCGGATGCTCGCTGGGTGTGCTGACCCACCCATCTCCACCCATCTCCACCCACCGGGCCGGTTGCGGCGTCTGTGTAAAAAAGGCCTTAGTCATGGTTTGCCTCCAGGCCAACTGCAGCTGTTCATGGCTTTGTAGTCCTGTCCTTATAGTCTCCTTGGAAGACTTTTTCAGACGCTTCTTCCCCCAGTGTTTCTCTGACTGTTTCTGCTGCTGAATTAGTTTGTACTCCAGGCCACCTGAGTGGGACAGTCTGCTCGCCTTTTTAGCGAGATAGTCCTTGGCAGTGGGATGCTTGGTCTGCCTTCAAAAATCATCTCCTTCATCCCTGGTCTCTCTCTACCACCAGGAAGACTCTTATTTGTAGTTGTCGATGTCTTTGTGTCTTGATTAGCTTGTAAGATCCATGGATAGGGTGGCCATACTTCCCTTTTAAAAGAGGACACTTATGAAAAATACATAGTGCAAATAAAGGAGAGGTATGGCCACTCTATCCATGGAGCAGGGACTGTCTTTATGTTATGTGTATCTGTACAGCACTGCGTATGACTAGCAATGCTATAGGAATGATAAATAGTAGTAGTTGTAGTACCACCACCCCTTCCATACCTGGCATTGAGATCTTTGGTCTGCCCCCAGACATTCCCACATTTCTGTGCTCCTCTTCCTGCTGGCCCTTTCTATGCCTTAATTGGGTGGCAGCTGGGCTGGGGGTGCTGTGCCAGGGCAGCACTGCCTGCCCTCCCTCTCCCCGGCCAGCCTGGGCTCTGGCTTCCCTGCGCTGTGCTGGGCCTCGCTGCTCTCCTGCCTCAGCCTGGCCTGCTCCTACGTGGAAAGCCTCTACATCTGGAAGAGCCACCTGACCAGACATGTATATCCCTGCTAGCACTGATGGGCTTCCAGCTTGAAGGCATCCTGCCTGTCACCTTGCTTCCCTTGCTGCTAACCATGGTCCTATTCCTTGGCCTTCTCATCCAGCTATCTATTTACTGCCCCTGGGAGCTGCTGGATGGCCTGAAGGTGGCACCGGACCCTCGCTTCTGACTGCTCTGCCTGAGCAACATGTGCTGGCTCCACAACCAGGTCATTGCGCTGCTGACGGAGGAGCTGATTTTCTGGGCTTGCATGCTGCCCATGGTGGTGCCCTGCATGGGGCTGGGTCCAGCGGTCTTCACCTGCCTTCTCTTATTCAGAGTCACTCACTTCCAGCATGCCATTGAGCAGCTGAGATTCCACCAGGGCAGCACAGCCAGCATCTTCCTGTCAGCAGAGTTCCAGTTCTCCTACACAACTGTCTTCAGAGCCTACACGACTTTCATCTTCATCCGGACAGGACATACCTGATGAGGCCCTTGTTGTGCCTCTCCTTCTGCAACTACGTTGGCTTTCCAGCCATCTGTGCTGCCCTGGAGCACCTGCAGCACCTCACCATGGTCTTTTTCTACATGCTGGGCATGGGGATCTTCCTTGTGCTCCTGCATCCCATGATGGATCCTGCCTTCTTCAAGCACCTCCCCATCTGCTCCCTGGTTGGGGCAGCCTCTGCCGACAGCAGCTTCTCTGTCTACTCCTGGTGCCAGGCGACTCTTCTGAGATCCCCGCCCTGGTGATCTCAGAGACAGGCTGCCCCCTGTTGTATAGGTCCCCCAGCCCCCAAAGCTCTATTTTTACGATTAAAGTACTTATGCCTTAATTATGGCCTGGGGTACCAACTACCCTGCCTGATTCCTCTGCAGGAATTGATGTTACCTGTTTGTTCTCATGCCCCTGTCCCTGTCCCTGTCCCTGAGCTGGGCTGGGCTGGGCTGACCTGGGCTCCCAATTATTCTGCTTGACACAAGCACTAGTTACCTTTTGGGTTCTGTCAAATTCGCTTGATGAATCATTAAGGGTGAGAGCAAGGTAATGCTCATTGTAAGCCAGTGGGGTTTTTCAGCTACTGCTGGGGTCATTATCTCCTCTGAGTGAAAGGTTTGGGTCCTAACTTACCTTTGGCCCTTCTGTCCCTCTACCAACTTTGGTTGATATCAGCCTTTGGGATCAAAAGTTATTGAGTGACCAGGCAAAAAACGATTGTGTTACTATAGATATCTCTTCAGTTACTGGTGAAATAGATTTCTCTAGCCTTGTTTCCAGCAGCTTCATTGTATTTCATGGTTCCAGTATTATATTATCATATAACTGTCAGATCAGTTTTCACAACTTCCATATTGCCCCTTAATAAAATTCTACAACTTTCAGACAACTCCAAAATCTATTCCATTATGCTCAGACCAAACTACCACAGGGAGAAGATAAATCTGATTTAGAAACTCTTGAAGCCTCAGATAATGCCATTTGAATGCTAGATTCATGTTTGTATCACTCCTATTTGAAAATCAAATAACAGGTGCAGAGAGATAGGCCAGAAGTATGCTAATAATAGACTTTGATGAACAATGGTTTCCTTAGGGAATTAAAAATATTCTCCCACATTATCCCTGGTGCATGCCACTCCAACAGCGTTGAGTGTTGTTTTAAAGGACCATGTTCAAAGTAACACACACAGAGCCTATCCTTATTTTATGGTCTCAATTGCCTACTATGAGGGCATTTTCAGACAGACATTTATTCCAGAATTAGAGCCTTAATCACCAACCACAAACCTCAGTGCACACAGTTATGCACAGTGTGAAAAAAGGTTCTCCCCTTAACTTACATGCTATGTAAGTGTTAAGATGCTGTGGGGGCTGTGAGTGTGGTTTGGGGGACAGTCATAGGTCTTGGGGAGCAGGGAATGTGGTAGTAGACTGAGAGACATCCCAGCAGAAAGAGCTGTGAGGCATAGTTGTGTGAACTTCACATAGAAACCCCTTCTCCCCCTGTATAAATGTAAATTTAATGAAGTGTTAGTGGTATGGCAGTGGTATACTATTGTTAGACCATTCCTACATGGCATCACATTGCATTATGGGAGTCTGAGACCAAATGCAGCATCAGTCTCCACCGATGCCCAATATCATTTACATGGCGTGCAAGTTAAGGTGAGAGCCTTTTTTCAGTGTGCCCAACTTAAGGCGAGAGAGTCTTAATCTTCATTTTCAGTGCTTTTGGGAGTATGGTTTAATTCAACGAATTTCTTTCCCTGAAAGTTTTTGGTTTGTTTAATTTTTGCGAGCCTTAACTATTTCCTTAGACAGAAGGTTTGTGGTTGGTGAATTTATTTTGCTTTTTCTATGTGCCATGTATTTGTGTTTATTATGTTTGCATTGTATTGTGTGGTTAGGGTGCTCCTTTTATTTTGTACTGTTTGTATAATTTTATTGCCGCATTGTAATACTGAGCAATGTAACCTTTTTGCCAATTGGATCGTAAGGTATTTTTCCACTTTAGTGTGTCTGGATGGGGCAGGGGGAGTGACTGGCTCAAAATGCCAGATGTGGGTGGGGGGTTTCTTTCAGGCCCTGTCTCACTTCTCTCTCGTACACACATTCATTCTTTCATACACTCCCACTTATCCATTCTCTCACACCCACACTGGCTCTCACACACACTCATTTAATCACACACACTCACTCATTCTCTCACACATACACACATTTTCAATGTCATGCACACTCCTTCATTCACTCTGTCTGTCTCTCACACACATTCTCTGTATCACACACACATGCTCTCTCACTCACACACTCACTCTCTCACACACTCAGTCTTTTTCTCTCACACATACATTTAATCACATACTGCAAAGATTATGGCCAAGGGGAGGGGACATGGGGGCGGCCAGAGATCACTGCACCCCACACTCACCCCCCCTGCAGAGCCACTGCATGCCCCCGATGCTTCTGAGCCGGCCGCGCCCCCTACAGGGGCCAGGAAGCCAGCAGACACTGCGGATGCCGTCACAGCAGATGCCGGAAGCAGCACATCAACAGGTGAGGTCCTGCCCCCGTGACCTTATGCTACAGCACAGAATGATCCCGGAAGCACTCCGGGGATGCTCCCAGAGGCCACGCCTACCGCCCCCACTCTGTGGCACTCAGAGCATCTGAGGCATCAGCAAGACCAGACCTATATAACCTGAGCTCTCTCCTGCTATCCTTGCTGGTGATCAGTACTTTCATGCCCGTGAGACTGACCCCCCCCCCCCTTGTTGTGTATTGCATTGGAGTGCTTTGGTGAATCTACTTGTATGCGAGGGAGAGTGTGGTGTGTGCATGGATCGAGTGTTTCTGTGAGTGAGTGCTGTGTGAATCAGGTAAGACTTTTCCTTGTGGGTGTTCATATGGGTCACATCTCCTGGGTATTCTTGGTGTGACAGCCCTATTCCCCTTCCCTTCCCTATGGTTTGGGCACTCCTTCCCCCCCTGCACTGTCTCTCACTGCCTCCCCTCTCCTGGTCCCTGAGTGGTCGTGGGTTGCGACAGCATTAAGGTGTGTGTACCTCCCAGTGCCTCCCATATGATGATCTAGGCTGGGGACTGATACTCCCAACAGCTCTATTAGATCCTGAGGGTTTGTTTCCAGGCACTACCTTGCTGTCCCTGAAAGGAGGGTGGAGTGGAGTCCGTGTGTCCCCTTGTTGTTCTCCAAACCCCCAGCTGTGTCCCCTCATTGTTCCCCAACCCCACATTATCACCAGCTATACAAATATCCCCCTAAAATTCCCCTGCCCTAGGTTACGTTGTGGGCCCCCACTCATGGATAAATTAGCAGCGGATCTTCAGGAACTTGCACGAGTGGTACAGTCCCTGGCAATAGAGATAAAGGACATTAAGCAACAACAAAACCCCATGGTACCCCCTGTGGTGGTGCCCCCTCATCCCCCACCCTTACCAGTCCACCCGGTTCATGCACCCCTGGGGGCCACTGCAGCTGCCCCACAGGAGCCAAAAGGTCCTATCATTGCAAAATTTTCTGGGGATCGATGGGCATTTCTGGGGGTTTTGGCCTTGTGTGAGCTAACATTTACTCAACAGCCAAAAACCTATGATACGGATGCCCGTAAGGTGGCATTTGTGATAGGGTTATTGGAGGGTACCGCCCTGGCTTGGGCTACTCCACTGCTTACTGGGAAAAGCTCCTTATTGACAGACTAGGTGCGGTTTAGCCACGAGTTTACCTTCCTTTTCGACTATCCTCATCGTGTTAAAGACACTGAAAATGCCATTGTAGGATTAAAGCAGGGGCAAGGCCCTCTTCTGGACTATATTACAAGGTTTCAACAGCTGGCAGTAGACTTGAATTGACTGGAGCATGTGCTGAAGGTGATGTTTCAATGAGGCTTGAGTGAAGAGTTGAAGGATCAGCTCACGTTTACAACCATACCCAAAACATGGGGGGCACTGGTTACCTTGACCCTGCAGATCGATGAGCGGCTCATGGAACATAGACGGGAGAGGCAACAAGACACCTTTCGAGGACCAGTGCCGCGAGTATTGCCTACCGCAACTGGAAAACATGAAGCCAACCCCTAAACCGACCCAGAGCCCTCTAGAGGGCCCCTAACTGCTGCAGAATGGGAAAATCATCGGGACCATCGCCTGTGTTTCTATTGTGGGGACCCGGCACACTTTGCATGAAATTGCCCCTCGCTACCACCAGTACATCGAGAACAGGGAAAAGTCAGGCCCCGGGAGCTTTAGGGGGGCTTCCGGGTCTACAGGACACTCCCCTACTTCTTAGCTCCCAGACTGGGGGCGTAGGACCCAGTAATGCCTTGCATGTGCAAATACCTATCATGCTGGGCATTGATCCAACCCAGAGTCTCATAGTGTGGGCCCTAATAGGTTCTGGAGCTTCTGGTAACTTTATGGACAAGGGATTTTTGCTACAGCACAACATTTCCAGCACCCGGAGGTCCCCTCAGGAACAAGTGCACACTATTGATGGTTCCCTTCTCGGTTCAGGCCCTATCATGGCCCAGACCATCGATCTTCAAGTGGTCATCGGTTCCCACAGGGAACGAATGCAGTTTGATCTTGTGGCTACCCCGATGTTCATGGTAGTGTTAGGTATGCCATGACTTCATAGGCATAACCCTAGTGTTCACTGGACCCATCGGAAGCTAACCTTCAAGTCAGAATTTTGCAGCTCGCATTGTCTATGGACACCCCTGGCTACCGTGGAATATGCCCCTACCAGAGAGTTCCCAGCCCAGTATCAAGAATTCGCAGATGTATTGGACAAGGAGAAGGCTACTATCCTACCCCCGCATCATCCCTATGATTGTCTAATCGAGTTAGTACCAGGGACAGAGCCCCCCTATGGACACATCTATGCGCTTTCTGCCCCAGAATTAGTCACCTTGAAAAAATACATAGACGACAGCCTGAAACAAGCTTCACCTGCAGGGGCACCGTTATTCTTCATCCCTAAAAAGGACGGGGGTCTCTGCCCCTGTATTGATTACCATGGACTGAATGCAATCAATAAAAAATTGATATCCACTCCCCCTGATTCCTGAACTGTTGGATCGCTTGCATGGAGCCAAGATATTCACGAAGCTAGATGTCCATGGGGCATATAACCTGCTATGAGTCTGTCAGGGGGATGAGGAGAATATGGCCTTCTGGACCAGATATGGGCAGTTTGAATATCTCGTCATGCCCTTCAGCCTGGCAAATGCTCCGGCCACCTTTCAGCAGTGCACCTTATAAATGATGTGCTGGATACTTATGTGGTGGCCTACTTGGATGATATTCTCATTTTTTCTTCTACCCTGACCGAACATGTACAGCAAGTGCGCTCTGTTCTACACCAGCTACGATGAACCATCTTTTCTGTAAACTAGA
Source organism: Sphenodon punctatus (assembly GCA_003113815.1). Lineage (NCBI taxonomy): Eukaryota > Metazoa > Chordata > Lepidosauria > Sphenodontia > Sphenodontidae > Sphenodon > Sphenodon punctatus. Next base: position 39,342 of record QEPC01011713.1, read on the forward strand.
GAAATGTGCATTCCATGTAAATACTATCAACTTCTTGGGTTTCATCATTTCGCCACGGAGAATTGAAATGGACACCAAAAAAAATAACCGCAATCCTGCAATGGGTACCCCCTTCCTCGGTCAAGGCCCTTCAACATTTCCTTGGCACCGCCAACTATTACCGCCAGTACATTCTCAATTACGCAAAGGTCATGGAACCTCTCATGCTACTGCTACGAAAGGGCATGCCATATAATTGGACCACAACTCAACAACGGGATTTTGAAAGTTTAAAGAGGATTTTCACTCAAGCCCCCATACTCCAACACCCCGATTTCAATAAGCCGTTCACTCTGGAAACTGATGCATCAAGTATCGCCTTTGGAGCCATGCTCCTTCAAGTAGAACCTAATGGAGACAAGCTCCTGCCTTGTGTGTATTATTCCAGACAGCTTTCAAGTGCGGAAAAAAATTATACTATCTTGGATAGGGAATGTTTAGCCATCAAGGCAGCCTTTACTACTTGGAGACATTACCTAGAAGGAGTCATTACAGTCATAACTAACCACTGAAACCTTCTGTATTTACAGACCACTCGTATTGCCAACGCCCGTCATGGGTGTTGGGTCCTTTTCTCCTCTCGATTCAATTTTGTTATCCGATATTGACCTGGCCATCAAAATGTCTTGACAGATGCCCTATCCTGATGTACCAAGGCAGGGGAACCTCCAGACAACAGAGGTAACTTCCTATTAAAACCCCATACTGTTGTGGCCACCCTAATTTCCTCCACCCAATTACGGAAACCCTCCCAACAAGAACCACCCCCCTGGGAATTCTAATACGTACAATAAGATAGGGGGTCTGTATTACCATCAAGGCAAGATTGTGATACCAAAGCCAGCGTGATCCCAGATTTTATGGGGACATCATGATGCCCCACTAGTCGGACATCCTGGGGTCAAGTGCACCTTGGACTTAGTGCAACGACAATTCTGGTGGCCAATGGTAAAAACTGATACAAGAGACTACGTCGCAAACTGCGCTGTATGCCCCATGATGAAGGTCCCCCGGAAAAAACCTCAAGGACTCCTACAGTTACCTCCACTCCCCCAAGGACCATGGCAAAGAATTAGACTTGATTTCATTGTCGAGTTACCTCCATCTCATGCCTGCACCACAATTCTAGTTATTGTAGATCACTTCTCCAAAATGGGACACTTTGTAGCCTGTGCCAGATTACCCACCACCGCTCAAACCACACAACACCTGCTCCACCATGTTATTAAACTACATGGGATACCCTTGGAAATTGTGTCTGACCGAGGGACACAGTTCACCTCACGATTGTGGAAAGCTCTCTTGGCCCGTCTTCATATTAAAATAT
>QEPC01011713.1:48045-71895 GCA_003113815.1 Sphenodon punctatus
GGAGGCTGCGGCCATACATTTCCAGGCCCGACCTGGCCACCATCATTCATGCCTTCATCACCTCGAGACTAGACTACTGTAACGCGCTCTATGTGGGGCTTCCCTTGATGCTGGTTTGGAGGCTACAGCTGGTGCAGAATGCGGCGGCCCATCTCCTTATGGGCACGGGTCGATGGGAGCACATTACGCCCGTGCTCTGCATTGGCTGCCTATAGCGTACTGAGCCAGATTCAAGCTGTTGGTGTTGCCCTATAAATCCCTACATGGTCTGGGCCCCTCATATCTTAGGGACCGCTTCACCCTCCGTGCCCCAGGATGACCACTTCGCTCTGCCGGGGGTGCCTTCCTGGAGGTCCCCCATGTTAAATGGGGGGCTACAATGGAGAGGGCATTCTCAGTGGCCATGCCGCGTCTCTGGAACTCCCTTCTGGAGGAAGCCCGCCTGACCCCAGGTCTGTTGACTTTTTGCCGAGCCTGTAAGACCTGGCTGTTTGCCCAGGCCTTCAGAGGGGATGATGGGAGGATGGGGTAGTTGGGGGGGGGAATGTGTTTTATAGAATTTTAAAATGAAATTGTTGTTTCTATTTTCAAAATTTTTATTGATGATATTTTGCCTTTGTAAGTCACCCCGAGATGCCATGGCATGAGGGACCGACTAAAAAATGTTAACAAATAAATAAATAAATCTCTACTTAGTGGGTAACTTCATTATGATGATAGAGCAAGGGCATCACTGCAACTGAATGCCAGTTGCACAATAACTGCTTCTTTATGGAGATGACAAAAGAGTCATTTTTATTTAATGTTATATCAATAGACCAAAAATAAGATGAACTGCTCATAGAGCCATCATAGCCTTGTGGCTAAAGGTGTTGGACTTGGACCTTGGAGACTAGGTTTCAAATTTCTTTGCCATGAAATCATTGGGTGGCCTTGGGCTAGTCACTGTCCCTCCGTTTCAGTTACCCATCTGTAAAACAGGAATAACAATTACCTATCCCACAGGACAGCTGTGAGGGTGAGCTAAAAAGGATTTAAAGCACTTTGAATACTGAAAGTGGTATACAAATGATTAATACATAATGGAGGAAGTTGCTTGCAAAGCTCAAGCAGTCGTGGCTTGGAGTACATGGGTTTATAGCCATTACATATTTTCATTTCATCCACTGTAACTACAGATTGCCTCTATCTATAAAAAAAGGCGTGATCTTTCTTCCTGCTGAGCTCTTGGTCTCAATGGTATTTTGTGGCAGTGACTCCTGCAGGCTAATTATATACGAGGAGTGTTTTCAATGTGGCTGTGGCACGGTTTAACCCACTTTAGCATAGGTTAAACTGGGGGCCACCAACACGTGGAAAAGTGCCTGCCAGACATTTCCCTGGTCTGGCTCTGACTGTGGTGGAGGCTAGCCCAAGCTGTAAGTCGGGGAAATCCCCGAGTCACCGCCTGGACTAGCCTCCACCATGTTCAGGATCCTGCTGCTGGACCCAGAGTAAAATGAGCTTTCCCGTCTAGAAACCCAATTTACTCAGCACGGGCTGGAGTGGAGGGAGGAGGGGTGCCATGGCAAGGGGTGGGCTGCTACACGCAGCGTGGGGAGCAGGGTCGGGTGGAAGTGCTTCTGCCCAGTTTCCCACCCTCCCCAGTGGCCAGGCCCCCATCACATCAGTTGAGGGGCCTGGCCAAATCCTGGACTGATCAGGTTCTCACTAATCCTATTACTGAAGAACAAATATGTGAGTTTTGGGATAAATATGTGTCCTTATATTCCCCTAAAAAAGAGCACAAGGTCTCTGCTGCCATCTGGCTTCTCTGGTCCAACACCAGACTGGGTCAGTCCGTGGCAGCACTCAGGTTCCATCACATTTGTTTTCACCCTAGGTCTTCTGTTTTATTCAGTTTTACCTCTGTTGTCTTTTCCTTTCATTGAATGGTCTCTTGTTCATCCATTATGAAAAAGGTTAAACAGGAGCATCCATTTTACCTTCTCTGAGCCACATCATTTTATCATTCATTTTGGGTAATTTCAGACGTTACGAAAATGCCTTTCACCACAGTGGACCACAATGGATCCCCTGTGGTGGCGACGGTGGCATTCCAATGAATGTCTGTTTGACCCCTGCCAGATGTTCACCACAGTGAATCTCTGGAGGGGGAAAACCTAACCATGGTTCTGGACAGCCGGCCGGAGATCCAGAACCATGGTTAGAGTGGCCATGATCCGGAAAGGGGCAAAAGTAACATCAGTTACCTTGCCCCGGTCTGGAATCGCACCCCGAACCACGGTACAGGATCGGGCACAGCGGCCTCATTGGCCGATACGCCCACCCATCTCCCCGTGGGTGGGTGGCCGAGGGAGCGTGGGGGGGGGGGCAGGGTTGTGTGGCCGCATGTCGCCACAGTGCAATTCCCCACAGTGATGGAGCCGGCATGTCTGAAGGACAGCCAGCTTCATCACGGACCAGGATCTGAGAGAAATCCCAGTCTGGGGTTCAGTGTGGCGGGCTTCTGGACCCATCACGTCTGAAAATACCCTTATATTTCCCTTTCTGGCTTCAAGACTATTGAGGACTGAAACAGGGATGCTGAAGGTCAGGAATGGAGAACATTCCTAGAGCTGAGTGCTATCAGTCACTTCACTGTGTACTAAGACTCACTACATACACAACACAATCCTATAGGCAGATAGTGCTGGCAATGGCACTTTGAGCCAATGCAAGTCCCATTTGCTCCAATGGAACTTACTCCCATTGGTGCTAAGTGCTAGTACTGGTGCTATCTGCCCCTATGTTCACAGCCAGAAGGTTGGGAGGGAATTCCAAAAACAATTTAGTGTTCAGCTAAGAAAATAAATCCCCTTCTCAGTCCAAAAAATACAGTGAAAATAAAGAAATAGGTCAGTTGAAAGTGCCCTTGGGTTTATGTGTTTTTCAACTTGATGACCAGTGAGTGCTCAGGAAGCCAGAATAGTTTAACATCATTGGCTGCAGTTGGCTAGGACAAGATTCCTGAATGTGAGGTCCCCACCCTCTGAAAGGGCAAGTGATTCATAGTGACAAAGTGGATGCTATCTGCTCACGAGTAAATATGGCTTTATGACAAGATCATACTTGGCAACCGAGACGACACAAGCAGGCTTGTCTTTTCTCATATTGTCAGGGCACTGTTGTTGCAGATATGTAGGGCAAGGGCATCACTATCGAGGGTTCTGTCAGGCTGGGAGACCAACACCAACAAATGACACCACACTAAAACCTTTTTCACATAATAATGAACTTGGTAACTTGGCTGAAGGATATATTCCATTTGCTGCACTTTGGAATTCACAATAAACACGTCACCGAAGTTGAATCTGCATGAAAATACATCAGGTGAAGTGAAGGGAAGGTTTTTAAATAGCTCTTCGAGATCAAGAAAATGTGCTTTGTGCTTTCTTAAAGTTAAGGTTTATTGTTACCTCACATTTCACCCCCTGCTCTCTCCACCTGAACCCCTGCTGTAGAAGTCAGTAACACTCACTGCTAGGGAAACAGACTATCCTGTGCCAAAAGAAATGAGAACAGTCTATTTTTCAGTCCACACTGCTGAAAATTTATTAACACCCAGGGTGTGATTTGCTTGTGCCTTGTACCAAGCGTCTCCAGGTGAGAGCAGAAAGTTTTCATTTGGTGGCACTGTGACGCTTTGCACTGGTGTGAAAAACTCTACAGTGTGCAAGGCACTATGTCTCTAAGGCTCCACCTCAACACATTTTTCGTACAGAATCCCAATAGGCCACAATGGATTTTTTGTGGGGACTATGCTTTTAGCATCATGAGGTGACTTCTAAGGATCAGTGCAGCTTTACCCATAACAAGATTTAAAAAACAAACACCAGAAAACATATGAATTGTTAAGCAGGGTTAGTCTTACTGTAGTACCAGTATCTGACTGTCTGCAGACAAGTCCATTTTAGGCTTGTAGTATAATTTGATCCTATATTTTTCCCCATGTCTAAATAACTGATCCAAGTATCCTTGAATATCATATGATTTTAAAATAATGTCTAGTAGTTTCACTGTAGAAAATAAAATATTTTAAAACATTTCCCCACAGATTTAACTTAATTATTTCAATAGATTGTTAGCTAAACAAATTCCAATTCGTGTGCACTTGGGTTTGCCTCCCAGCTGACAGTTCATGCAAATGAAAATATGTCCCCTTGTGCTTCAGTTCTCTGTGTCCCCAAGGTTATTCTATATGAGTTCCTGAAGGAACGCCAAATGATTGGACTGATCCTAAAAGATGCTGGACACCCCATCCCCGGAGGATTTTGTTGCACATTGTGGTGCTCAGAACTGCCCAGGATCAGGTCATACTTAAGCAGAAAAAAAATCTGGGTTTCAAACCTTTCTGTTTAACTTTTAAAAGTTACCAAATTAATTGCACAAATGTTTTAAAGCATTCCCAGCATTCAACTTTAGCAAATCCCAGTGGAACATATGCCACAGTAAATAGCTCCATGCTGAGTTTAATTCAAATGGATCATCTCGATGCATCGTTAAAATGCTGGCAGTGTTCTTATAACATGTTCCTAGGCTTGTAACAAAGAAAATATAAAATAATTCACTACATAAATGAAGTCACTGTAATTCACAGCAGAATTTGGCCTCCATACACTTAATTACTGTGCACAGTATAAAATCAGAGAATAAACAGGACACGTTCACGAGTCAGAATGGAATAACTCACAGAACAGTAATAAGGTTTAGATCAATGATGTAAAGTTCAATGAAGCATAGATGAGAGCCTTACACCTGTTCTCCCTAAATGAAAATAACTTGTTTATTTCAGCTTTTCATTTCCATCTCCTGTTATATTTATAGCAAACTGAGCTCTTTCTGAAAGCCCCAGTGACATTTTCTGTTCATAATGAAGGTATTTCCCCTCCCCCACCCCCAGGTTTTAACTCCCACTAGCATGTTGATGGTAATAGCTCAACACCTATACCATGGTATCCTGATGATACAGTAGATCTAACTGTTAGGGATGGGAATACTAATTTTGTATTAATATTAAAGTGCCAGAATTTAGGCACTTTAGTATTAATACTAATAATACTAAAGCAAGCCGCAGATACTAAAATTCTGTTTCATACCTGCAGCTCACAGCAACAATGGCAAAGGTGCCCTTTTCAGATATGAAAAGGGCACCTTTGCCATTTGCCTTCTGCTGGGCTCTGTTTGGCTTACTCTCCACTGCTCCGCGTCTTTCCCCACTTGTTAATTGCAGCCTGGTCAGTTTCCCCTGTTCTCCCGTTTTGCCCTCTCTCCCAGCTCTGCTCTCCAGCCTGGGTTACTGCTGGCCCTCCCTCCCTAGCAGGTCCCTAGGCCACCAACAACCCTTTAGCTGCCTTGTCTCAGCTGCGCAGCATCCTGAGATCACCGTTGCTTTCTGCATGCCCCCAGCCTTGGGTGAAGAGGGCAGCTGGGGACACACAGAAAGTAAAGTTGATCTCACGACTCAGCACAGGTGAGATGAGGCAGCTGCGGGAGGGCACGGGAAAGGCAGGCAGAGGGGCTTAGGGAGCCAGTTGGCATGCAGAATTGGCATAGCAATCAGGCTGGGGGCGGGGGGTGGCAAAGCAAAGACTGTAAACTGTTGTCCCTGCCCCCTGCAGCCATTTTGTGCCCCAACTGTCCATGTGCACTGCAGCACAGCCTCAGCCTCACAGGCACAGGCAAGTACCTGTACCCACCCAAGCCTATCCAGATCCACCTCTAAACCACCAACAACAACTACTACTAAAAAAAAACCAGACCCTGACATTCACCCCCCCAAACCCAGTGCCACCCACATCTCCCCCTTCCAACCTCAGTCCCTAACCCCCTACCCCTTGCGCAGACCCCCACCCCACTGCCAACCCTTCCTTAACCCTTACCCTAAGTTAGCCATAGCCAGCCCCCTTTGGCCCTACAGCACCCCAGTCCAGAGCCACAAGGCACCTCCAGAACCCACAGCCAAAACCACCCCCACCCACTAAAAGTCCCCAACCCCTCACTTCCCCCACAAACCCAGTGCCACCCACACCTCCCCCAGACCAGTGCCAGATCCTAACCCTTCCCCCCTCAGCCATCTGCCAACCCAAACTTCCCCCTTCAAATCTTTGCCCCCACACTTCAGTGCCACCCCACAAATACACCTTCCCCCCAATCACTACCCCACAGCTATCCTGTCAGCCCTTACCCCCACTCAGGCAGCTTGCTGCACTTTCACTGGAAGGGGGTGCTGCAGGCAGTCAAATGAAGACAAGCACTGTAGAATTGGAATGGATTTCCCTCCAAGGGAGCAGCACACTTTGATTGGGGAACTTAATGTGGTCTAAATCATTTCACCCTCACTTGGTGCTATGTAATGCATGCGGGTCTGGGGTAGGATTGCTATGTGCAGGTATAGGCTGCTATTGAAAAATATTGTCCTTGGATGCAGCTGATGTGGTGGTTCTTACATGTAGGAATTTGGGTTGCCCAACTTGCCTGCCTAAACCTGCCCTGCTTCTCTGAAGGATCGTCTCACTCCCTGGATCCCTGGGTGGCCCCTGCAGTCATCAGGGAGCGGAGCACCCTCCTAGAGATCCCACGCTTTCAGCAGGTCTGTACAAATAGGTGTTCTCGGTGGCCGCTCTGTTGTTGTGGAACACCCTCCAGGTGGACATCCATCTCAACCCGAGTCTCCTCACCTTCCGTCGACAATGTAAAGCTTGGCTCTTCCATCAGGCATTCAGTGACTGGGGGGGCGGGGGATTAAATTAGGTTGGGTTGGGAGGCTGATTTTTTTTTTATCTTTAGCACAGAATTGTTTTAGGTATTTTATGATCTATATTTTTTTATACTGTATTTTGTATTTCTATATTTATTCTTTCTAGATGTTGGAAGCCGCCTCGAGTCGCCTTAGGCGAGAGGGGCGGGGTAGTAAGTGCAAAAATTAAAAATAATAAAAATAAATGTGAATGCATACACCACCCCAGAACTGGATGCATTTCAACATCAACTTTGAAGTTTTGCAACATTATGTGGCTGGCTGCTGTTCTTCTGTGGATTGGATTCTCCAATGTGTGGAATCTCTGATGTGTTAGTAAGACTTCAAAGGTTTTCTGGTTTCTCCCTCTGACTTGGTGCTTACTTAGGTGCTATTTCCTCTTTAGTAATTGGTATAATATTTGCTGATTAGAAGCTATTTGCCTAATATTTGGTATTGATGCTTCTCTGTGTAGGTTGCAATTGTGTTCTTCTTTGCTTTACTGTGGAAACTTGTAGACTTCGAGAAACAACTGTGATTGTGCCGGCCAGACTGCCACTAAAGTTGACTTCTTTGAGAAGAGAACACTTTAATTGGGGGAGGATAGCAATGGGAATGTTCCTATACCATTCTTTCAATAGTACACTTTAGTGAGTAGGTCTAAAGTTACTTTTAGTATTTTATTAGTAAATTTAAATTTAGTAAGGTAAAATTTAGTACACTACACATGACTCTAGTAGACATTTTACTAGTTTTAGAAACCCCATGGAACTTTTTCCATGGATTTCAATGGGAAAAGGCTCCCATAGACTTTAATGGAAAACAAAAATGAAATGAAAACAAAACAAAATACTAAAGTAAAAAACAAGACAAAAGTAAATACTGAAGTCCATCCCTCATGTACTTGGCACCAGTGGCCCATTCATTTCCACAGGACTCTTGCCAGTGCCAAAGACTAATGCAGATGCTAAAAAGGTTTGAGTGGTGTATCCTTAAGTCTCTTTGACAGGGAATGGATTTTGAAAACAATACACTTGTGCCCCTGGAAGTTATGCTTGGTGTAAGTGAAATGAGTGTGAGACATTAACGTGAGATGGGTCTGAACGAGAAGACAGGATTTGCAATCTGTCAAATGGTAAGGACTTCATAACCTATGCCAGTTCCTAATATGGATCAATAGCAATCCATGGATCTGATCCAAAGCCACTGAAGTCAACAGAAAATCTTAATTGGCTTTAGGTCAGAGCCTCTAAGCAAAAGTCAGTTGTTCCCAACAAACCAGGTATGACAGTTCTGCTGGAGAGTCAAGTAGGGTTTCTGGAAGCAGGGCAGGAATTGGAAATGCTTGCTTCTGCTATGGGCATGTGCAGGCATCACAAAAACAGTACTATGAAAATTGTGGAAAACATGAAACCACATGATGGTTTAAAACAGAACTCCTGTGACATTTAAACTCCTGTGCCACATGATAACCTCATGGAAACTCACAGAAAGTTCCCCAGATAACATCCATAGCTTTTGTAACTTCCTTGCTGAGGAATCTGAAAGCACTCTAACGCCACACTAATGGGACCAAGGGCAGTGGAACAATTTCTATGCTGTTTCACTAGCAATCTTTTGCCCATATGCAGCGACTGTGTTCTTAAACAAGTGCTGCAGAGGGGGCGGGGGTCTGTGGCCACTGAGTGGTGCGGTTGCGGGGTGCCAACGCACACAACGTGTGTGTGGTGTGCTTCAGACAAGCATATCCCAGCATGGCTGCCCCATCCACAGAGGTGGCCACACTGTCCCACACAAGGCACTCTGGATTTTTCAGGAGTGCTCTAAGCATGGCCATGTGTGGCTGCTGTGTGGGTCACAGGAGTGCGGCTCCCCATGCACCATCATCACATGAACAGCTGGATTTGTGGACGGGGGGGGGCATGTGGGGACACGTCTCATTTAAAAACATCCTGAGAAGCCATCTCAGGTCAGAGGTAGCTGCTGCAAAGAGGGGATGGGGAGTGCATAAAGCCTCCAGTTGTGTAGGCTTTATGCAGGATGGAGCAGGGTATTGGGCCCAAGGAAACTGATGAAGTAATGGCGTAAGTAATAACAGCCTAAGTGCAGTTAATTGTTTGTAGGCAAAGCATTTTGCTATCAGCATTAATTTGTTGTATTTAAGACCAAAACAGTCAGAACAGTGACAATTTTATTCAACATAATTGCAATTACTGGGACTAAAAATAGAAGTGAGCTGGGCTGTAGAATAAAAATCTTCTCAAAAGGGATGCCTCCTAATCTCCTAAAAACATATACAAAGGCTGATGCATGGCCATGTCACTGATATGACACAGACCTAGCTCTCTGACCAAAAACCCTGCATTGGCCACTATTTCAGATATTTCCATCACACTTTCTCCCACACCTTTGTTCATCACCGTCTGCTCTTGGGTATAACTCAACTGAAATAAGCAGCATACAGATGAAAACTGCCAACTCCTATAGCACTTTTTATTCCAGTGCCTCACATGACACGTACCACTCTCCCTATTTTACAGAAAAAGGGTGGACACAGACATGCACCTTAACTCCGCTTTAACACTTCTTATGCATGTTGCAGGGCCACATAGGGTGCCAATACAGCCCTGCAATATGCACATGAAATGTTAAAGTCGTGTTAAAGTAGAGTTATGTGCATATCTGTTTTTACCCAAAGAAACCGAGGCACATAAAGGTTAATGGCAAAATTATAAGCCCAGCTACACACCATACATGGAAACTCCCTTACTCCCCTGTGCAGGCTACATGCACCACCAAAGCCTATGCAGGAAGGAAAACAGCTACCAGTGGGCTGCAACTCCCCATCAGGCTCCCTGGGAGCAGATAGAGGCTTAGTGCTGTCTCCCTTGGTGTCAGTGCAGAGGGAGAAGAAAACATACCTTCCCCTCCTCCCACTACAGCAAAAGGGGAAACGGACTCATCAAGTTATACATCCATTCACAATCTGTTCCTACTCTACTGCTGGGCAAGGCAGCCATGCACTACCCCTTGCTTGGGATGGATTAAACATCTACAATTGAGACCAAAGGGACATGGTCAAGGTCACCCAGCAAGTCGAGTAGAGGGCAGAGTCTGAATCTCCCATTTCCTTCCTTCATCTCTTAGTGTGAGGCTGGGATGGAGAAAAATATCACTGAGGTCTTGAAAGCATTTATACTTTTGTGCTTTGCTCTCTGTGGCACATACCTCTCACCTGAGCCTGGTCATGATATGGAGAAACCTAAACTGAGCTTCTCGACCCTTTGCAATAACAACACATTTCCAAAGTTATACAGCAAGGTTAAATTACTTTTTAAAAAACCAACAAGCTGTTCCACTTACTGTTATACAAGCTCAGTGGAAGCAAGTCTGCCCTTAACAAGAGAACTGCAAATTAGGGAGCAGCAAAACCAGGTAACGGTGAAATCCTAGTTCTGCCAAGGTCAGTAGCAAAACTCCGACTTAGTCAGGATTTCCCACATAATATTCAGACATAATTGGCACTATTTCAGCATCTCCACTTAGTGGACAAGGACAGTTGCTTTTTGGAAGCTGGTTCTGCTGAATGGAGTTGGTGACATGCTGAGGACCCCCAGTTCCTATCGATTTCACATCCTCCACCTGACATAGCACTTTTCCCGGGGACTGTAAATGGCTAGGGTGCTGCTGTAAGGCTGTAGCTCCATATTACCCAAGGAGTAATCTTACACTAAGCAAATCCTCATCTGACTACTTTGGCCATTGTTATGTCTGCTTTGAATGGCCGGAACAGCTCAAAGCAATCTAAGTGAGGCAAGAATTTGGCTTCATATTCAAGCAATTGTTCCTTTGACCTCAACCAAAGTTTGCCTGAATAAATACAAATGTCCAGTCCTGCAAGCAATGGGTCCATAAAACTATATGACAATAAATGGCAACTAATATTACTTCCTGACCCAGCTGTCTTTGAAACTAGATGTTGCAGTTAGGCTATCCTTGTTACATTCCAGTAGGAACAACACTAGAATAAGCAGCTCAGGGTGAGTAAAGAGGTGGCAAAGACTATTGTTGTGGGAAACAAGGATTTTGCTACACATAGCAAGCTATTCATCTTCTCTGGCAGGTGGTCTAGCAGAAAGGGGTAGGACTGAGATGAGTAAGTGTTCCCATTCCTCAGGGAAATACCAACCTTTTGGGAGTTCATAGGTACTTTGTCAGTCTCCAGTGATTCCGCGCTTTGGCAATTGTTGATATAAGCGCCTGCAATTTTTCATCATTTCCCATCAATTGAATCACTTTCCAGCATTTTGTGTCATTTTGGGGGACTTTCATTACAATTTTACAGCACTTTTATGGCAGTCTCCAGCACTACCCTGACACTTAGCCAGCACTTTTGCGTCTCCACAGGCCCCAGTGGTGCACACATGGGCCTTGGAATCAGCCCTGTAGCAGCTCTGTTCAACTCATGGAAAAATAATGGCAAATGCCCAAAACAGCGAAAAAGCTGGTAGGTTTCCATGTCACACGGATGAACCGTTTCTGATGGAAACAGCATTCACCACAATTTGTCATTTCAGGCCTAGAAGGGGTAGCAGGAAATATAGGGGTGCCCACTACCCTTTGCTGCTTGTTAGGGTCATCCCTGTATTGAAGTTTTACTAAGGGTAGACTTCTCAGGGAAGAAGTTAATCTATTCTTTATGTTAACCACAGTATTTTAAAAAGTTAATGGTTCAAAGAAATAGCTTTCAGAAGCCCAACATCCCACATAATAAAAAGATATGCTTACTTTCTCTCTCATGTATATATGAAAGAGAATGTACATATACACAAAATCCATCCTTATCAACCTATACAGTATAAAGTTTCTAAATTCAAAAATCTGTACATTCTATGAAAAAAATTAATCTGCCATATTTATGACTGTTCCATAATGCCCTTCCAATCTGTGGGAGAAGAAGCAGTGAACAGCCTATTCATTTGAGATTAAATTGGACCATACAAATGATGCAATATGACAACAGGCTGAAGTCATTTCTCCTTTACAGGTATAATATTTCTCACACACCATTCTGGTGTGTAGGATAATCATGTTATACCCTTCCTTAAGATAGATGTTGTTCACCAAGATTTTCCCCCACTAAGAAGAATAGTTGCTACTGGATGCTGGACATTATTATGTCATACTTAATGCACTAGTAGTCTTCACTGTGTCATACATAAATTGTTGAACTGTGGAAGCTGGAATGTGAAATTGTTTACCATAGCAATGGCATATCATTGGACATGACTGTACTGCGGGTGGAAGTTCTTAATTCATGTTGTGTAAAAAAAAACATTTAAATCATGTCTAATCCTCAAGATATCTTTCAGTTCTTGAAGCCACACATCATACATGAGCAAGGAGTTCCACCTTTACTTGATTAGTGCTCCTGCTCCCAAATCCCAGTATTAAACGTGTTTATTAGCAGTATCCTTAGCCACCATTTCTGTGGGCAGCCATCTTGTCTTCTACTCCATCAGTACAGAACAGTAACTTACTGAGGAGTTTTGCTCCATGTGAAATTGCAGGACTCTCAGTCTGTGACAAATTAATTTCAAAGAGCTTTGACTCCCTTCAGGTATAGCTGGCATTTTGACTTCTGATGTGATCCCATTTAACTTTGTTTGTATTCATTTTTTGCTTGGGATTCTGAAAGCCAAAAGGCTGAAATATACAGAGAAGCAAGACAGAAACACTTTACTCAGCCTACACTCCATGCTGTTCCAGTTCTGCAGTTGGCCATTGTTCTTAGGGAGTCTCTCTTTATCATGCTGTATTACTGCCAAGGTTCAAAGCTTTCCTCTCCTTGCGGTTCTCTTTACCAAGCATCACTGTAGGCTGACTTATCCTTGTTCTCCATCCTTTGTTGTTTCCTGTCTTTACTGATGATTCTTGAGTTAAGAACTCACTAAGGTGTAGATCATGCTGAATGTAAAAGAGAAAGATGCAATATGAAAGGGTCCTTTTGAAACACGCAGACTAGAGAAATTTTTAATTTTCTAGCACTTTGATTTTTCTAGCCCTTTACCCTCCATTCCTCATGCCTGACTTCTAAGCGGCCTGTTTCTTCCATTTCTACACTGGTATATTTCCTTGTATCTGATCTTTCAATTGCATCTGAATTATGATGGATTCAATCAAGATGCATATTGGAAACTAGCACTTGAGATGTAACAAATTCATTTGCCATTTCCCACCATGCTTCTAGCTGTGTATGAGCCTAATAATGTGTGTTCTAGTGACAGAGTCTGAATAGTGAAGAAACAAAACCCTTCTACATTAGTGTGTTTGATCTTCAGAATTTCTGCCAGTAATATCCCAGAGCGTAGGCAGCATTTCCATTGAAATTTAGCTGCTTTGTCTCTTTAGGAGAGAAAAATTCTTGATGTGATGGAAGAAACATCAAAAATCAGAGTGTTGAATCAGAAAGGAACCATACATATTAAGTATAAATATGGAACAATATTATATGACCATAGTAGCTCTGTCTCTAATAATACAGGAAAAAGAAGCATGTGGGAGGGGAAAAGGCCCCTACTTTGTAACTTTATACTAGATAGATTACAGCCAGGTTATAAGTTAACATCTCTGCCCATATTAGAGGGCAGGGAATGGTGCAGGAGGAGCTGGAAAACCATGAGAGCTGTGGAGGTGTGTGGCCAGGGCATACAGGTGGGGACAAAGGTTCCATCGTCAAGCATCCTTTCTAGGGATGTGCGAACGTGGTTCGGAAGTTCAGAGTTTGGACCAAACTCGAATAGTTCGGTCGACCGAACCAAACTTTCAAGCAGAACTCGAATTCAACAGAACTGTTCGGTTGAATCCGAACCAGTTCAGAAGGCAAAAAAACCTGGTTTTGAATGTACGAACTCGGTTCGGTTTAGAATTCAACCGAACTCGAATCGTTCGGTCAACCGAACCGAACTTTCGAACCAAACTCGATTTTTGAACCGAATTTCTGAACCCGGTTCTGTTCACACATCCCTAATCCTTTCCTTGACCCTATGGCAAGGTTGGTGTTGCCACCAGGGCCATAGTTATGCATAGGCAAAGCAGGTAAATTCCTACAGCCCAAAGAAAGTAGGGGACCAATATGAGCCTTCCCCTTCCCTTCCACAGAGCCCCACAGTTCCTTTGACTAGAATTGATTTTCCTCAGGTCTGTATAACACTTATTGAATTTAGGGCTAGGGGGGTCAGGGTGGTTATGTATCAGGAGGTGTGGTTGAATGCAGAGAGTCAGACTAGATGATCTGATGCCCCTTCTGACCTTGATCTTTATGAAATGTTCTTAACTTTAGACATCTTAAGATGCTTAAAGTTAAGTATGCACATTAATGGCATCCTGAATAGTGCTGCTTGCCTTGAAGAGATTACTTGGATCAAGGAGAATGTATGTGATTGGCTGGCCTTGGGGTATCTTTCATATCGATATAAAATTCATAGTGTTCCCCGTTGTGGTGGTCCAGGGGGAGGGCTTCTCACTCAGCCCACTTCTACCCCACTTCCAGATCTCACTTACCAGTAAAGATAGTAGAAGAAGGAGAGAAGATAGAAAGCTAGTTTACACCAGGCTTCTTTTTGACAGTAACTCAAAGTATCAGCATTCATGACTGCGGGGGGATCGTATGCTAGTTCTGGACTATCTGCTGGGCAATGGAAATACCTGAAAAACAAGAAGAAAACATCTTGAGTGATACTGCAACACTGTGAAAAAATGTTAATCAACTTAATACTGCTTTGTATCTCCTTCTGAAGCTCAGTATGAACCACTGATGAAACAGGGATAACAGCGTTAGAAGTATTCACCTATTTCTCTAGCAATTCACACGTATGGATTTCCTATGTTCTGTGAATTCTTCAGGACACTATATTACATTTTATTTTTTTTGTCTCTTTCTGTGATCTGTCCAATGCTCACAATAAGTAGGCCGAACTTACTAATTGCATGTGGTTGCCAGATCAAGCTTTCAATGGACCTGGGACCACAATGGACCTCCAGCACTATGGTGTTCTGCCGAGGTCTTTTGTTCTGTAGCACAGGACATTATTTAACATACAGTGCGGTATCTGGAAGCTCTACAACTGCACAGACTCATAACCATTCAATGCCCATCTGTTAAATGGACTTAACAGTATATGCCTCATAACTAATGTGTTGTATGGTTTAAGCAGCTATTTGTTAAGTTCTTTTATGGCTGTCAGGGATCATGATATGGTAACTAGTGCACAGGGATGGATGGCATACGGAATTGCTGCTGTTTGCTATGTATTTTAAAAACCAACCCTTTAAAATGATTCAGAACCACCAAGCTACATGCATTGCCAGCCTTTGATACCATATGTTCTTATTACTAATATCCTGATTTTCTCCCCCTTCTTTCTTTTCTAGAACCAGTCACACTCGATCATTGTGTCTTGTCATCAGGTAGACAGTAATCCCTTTGGAATGTAGACATGATTTCCTAAGCATTTGTATAGTACTTAGCACAGTGAAGCCCTGAGCCCAACTACAGCCTTTAATCAGAATTGCAATATCATATATACACATAAGAACTGCCATACTGAATTCCCCTTCGTGCCCCTGCTGTGAACTCTAGGGCTGCAACACTGTGTTGCAGTGGGTGCTTTTAGATGGACCGCAATCCCGGTTCTACCCATGCCAACCCGCTTCACCCCCAGGCTGGGCAGTCAGTTTAAAAGTGCCCTGCCAGAGGTGGAAGTGGAGCAGGCCCCGCTGGCGGCGCTCCAGAACATCCCGGAGCGCTGGCAGTGGAGTGGGCCAGCTACACCCACAGCAGCAGCCTGACACAGTTTTGCTGTCCATCTGCTGGGCAGACCCACGCTTCGGCTCCATGCCCGCACAGCCGTTGCTCTGACAGCAACGTAGAGGTGCAGGCACTATCCTAGAGCATTGGGCACCACCCGCAACTCTATGGTGCGGGGAGGTGGGGCACTGCGCAGGTAGACTGCAGGCCAGGGAAACCGCCGGGTCCATCTAAAGCAAACCCAGGTGGGCTGCAAGCAGGTGGATGTGCACCCCTCCCCCCCAGAGCAGTTCCTGGGGCAAGCAGCCTCCACCTCCATCTTTTTACACCCAGTGAGACCTTCACCCACCCTATAAGAGTGACACTAACTTGGTACTGCAGGAAACTGAGTGGGAGAAGCCCTAGATGGAAGTTTTTTGGTTGGCTATCGAGGAGAATGGAGGCCAGACTTTAAACAACTTCTTGCTGAGCCTCACTAGTTCCCCCAGCCTTACCTAGGTGGAAATGCATAGAAGGGACCATGTTTTACTAAATGGACTTGCAGCAAGACAGCTACAGACCCCAGGATCCTGCACTGCCTGACCAAGGCAAAATTTCAGATACAAAGGAGCAGCTTAAAGGGCTTATCCACATTCAGCTCTTGTACCAGTTTAAGACCAATTAAACCAGTACAAAATACAACTTTGATGCAAAGATACAGGCTTCTTAAAGTCTCAGACCTGAGTCTATTGGCCTCTGGGTCACTGTGCTACATGGGAATGTGCTTTAGTAAGTAGCCCTGGGCCTGACAAGGCCAAAACCTGGGGAGAAATTGGAAGCAGGAAGTTGTCTACAATCTGCACAACTTGACGGCTTCTGGCCTGCACAGCTCCACTACTTGCTACAACCTTTCTGCCTTGACCTTGGTTTCTTGCTCCTCATTCTTGGAATCCTGGCTTGATAAGTCCTTACAGAAATCAGACACATACACACCTGGGTTTGATTTTTTTTCTGGAATCAGCTCCTTTAATGTGTCAGGTGGAATTACCTTAACAGGCACTTACAATAGCACATCAGTTCATTGTCTTTTACTGGCTATAATCAGTCTCCTTCAGGTTTTTTCAAGCACATATAGTTCTTTCCCAATAGACATATACATACAAGCCGAAGCGTGGGTCTGCCCAGCAGAAGGACAGCAAAACTGTGTCAGGCTGCTATACACAATCATAGCCCCCCTGGCATATAATATCCAATAAACATTGTCCATCCAGGCCACTGGGTCTGGCTCAGGGCTGGAGAAAACTGAGCCTCCAGCCCTACTTGCCTCTAACCATCTAGCCCAACTGACTTCCAGTCCTGCTCCTTGCCTGCTTGCCTGCAACCTTCCTGCCCACCTATTTGCCTGCCTGCCTTCTAGCTTTGTATATTTATATTTATATTATATTTTTATGTGATTTTATTTCTTGTAAGTCGCCTAGAGCTGCCAGAGGCATCCAGATATATTGGGGGATATATTTTAATTGCTCTATTGTATTTTATATTTATTATTGTTGTTAGCTGCCCCGGGCTGCCTGTAAAGGCAGGAGGGGTGGGATACAAAATTTGTAAAATAAATAAAAATAAAAATAAATAGAAATGACAAGGAGTGGCAGTAAGTAGTAATAGATAGTGCAATTTTACAACAAGAAAAAGACATGTATGTGTTCATGATCTGATGTAGCACATGGGGATGAAGACTGGGTAAATGAGAGTGATAGTGGGGTGGCAAGCAGAGGAAAGACTTACCTCCAAAAGTGATAGAAAAGGAGAGGAACATTCAGGCCCAAGGTCAGCCATTCTTGAGCACACAGGAACATTATACAGAAAAGGCTGTGGATAGAATACTCAGGAAGCACCAGCTGAAAAAAATTAAACAGGAAACAGCACATCTGTCAGAAAAACACCCCTGTGATTCTTATTTCTAAAACTATCTTGCCAGTAATTTATCTCCATGGGCGAGTCTCATGCACAATGTGCCTGCTTCCAGGTGCCCTGGAGCAGACAATGTAGTCCAGGTCCAAAGGCCAGGACTGAGTCAGTTCTCATTCTATTCTGCTCAAAAGACTTATTGAAGGTTCTCAAGCAAATGAGTCAGGAGGAGGAACCTGTTTTGTCTGGTATTTAAAACTGACCGGAGGGCCGTACACACGAAGAGGTGGCACTGGGAGTTCTGGTGTTCCCAGTCAGTCAGCTGGTCAGCAGGAAGCAGCAGTCCCCTATTGTAACAAGCTCTGATCCCAACCTCTTCCTTGCTGGGAAGAAGCTAGTTTGTAGCAATAAGCAGCAGTAAACAACACCCACCCTCCCCCCTGGCAGTGGGCTAGGGCTACATCAGTAACAGCCATGAAGGAGCCACAGTGGGACAGATTTAAAGGGAGGTGGAGTCAAATTTAGCCCATGGGCCAGAGGTTCCCCATTCCTGCTCTATGTGCTTTACTTTTGTCCATCTCTGACATGAGGATGGAAATCCTCACAAGGGATGTGAGGATTAATTAAAAAGTAAATATTTGCAAAGAGCACATAAAGTCTTGTTAATCAACCACTTGAAAAGGTAAAGTAAATATCTAGTACTGAAGCTCCCTTCTGTTGGGGGAGGCTGTCCTTGGTGGGGAAAAAGCAGAAGGCTGTTTTCAATAACGATTGTTTCTGTACAGAACAATGTGCAGAATTAGGAAGCAAGTATGGGGAAAACTGAGCTTTAAAGGAGATGAAAATATGACTCTTTGTATGTTTTATCATGTGTGTGAGAGAGTGAGTGAAAGAGAAGTCTTTGGGTGTAAACAGACAGATGGTAGTGCCGCCTCTGCTCTGCCTCATCCCCAGGTGGCCCATCTGTGTAAAGGTGGGCCACCAGATGTGCAGGCAGAGGAGATGCAGAGCAGGCACCTGCTCCACTCCAGCCCAGCTTGCAGTGCTCTGGAACATCCCAGAGCACCTCCAAAGGAGTGGGCTTCCCAAACTTGGGCACCACCTGGAGGAGGAGCTGCTGTCAGCCTGTTCGGTGGATAGCCCCGCTGCAGCTCCACTCTTGGCCAGCGGTTGCCCCAGACAACCCCATAGAGTTGTGGGTGGAAGCCTAGAGCTTCAGACGATCTGCCTGCAACTCTATGGTGTGGAGGAGGGGTGCTGAGCGGGCACTGCGGGCACCAGCAGCAACCGGATCTGTTTAAAATGGACCCAGGCAGGGCTGAATGCGGGCAAACGTGGAGGTGCACCCCTGGAGAAGCTCTTCTGATGGATATCCCACTTCCATCAGAATATGCCCTTTGCCTCCAAGCTAACTAGGGAGGGGACACCAGAGACTGCTACAATACAGAAGTAGTTATACAGGAAGAACATTTAGGGTTGTTGGGGAAGAATGGCAGGCCCCTTGTTAAGAACAAGAGTTCAGTACTTTTTCTTCAGGTCTGTGGTGAATAAAGCCGACACTTTGTGTGATTCTATTGCAGAGTGTCACCCAGACCTGGCATGTATCACTAAGAATTAGCTGAATTATGCTACAGGCGCTGTTTTGGCACGGCTGGTCCCACCAGGTTTCTCTGTGTTCCACCATCCTCGTGTAGAATGAAGAGGCAGGGGGTGGTTTTGATTTTTTTCATCCAGCCTACAATGAACAAGGTGGCCTATTCCAGAGGTGAGGACATTTGACTGTCTGACTGGATCCTGTGCTGCTGGGGCAGGACCAAGATTTATGGTCCTGCTGGTATATAGACTGGGGGGATTTGGGGCCAAATTCCTGGAGCTGGTGTCGACGTTGATGTTGGAGTGTCCCAGGATGTTTGTCCTGGGGGACTTTACTGTGCACGGCAGTGGTGGCTCTGGGGGTCCGGCTTCTGAGTTCCTGGATGTGATGGCATCTCTGAGTTTTATCCAGAGCATCCAGGAGAGCACCCACCATGCTGGATGGGCACTTGACCTCATTTTTGTGCTGGGCTTTCAAGTTTCGGATGTTCACATCACCCCTGTTGGGTGATCCAACCATCACCTTGTGTGTTTTAGTGCAGGTGCTGCCCTACCTGACTGACAGCACCATAGTCAATCGATTGTTGTACAGATATGGAGTTTGCTGAATTCGGTGGATTTCAGCAACCTCATTGTTATTGCTGGAGTTAATACATCTGCCCCTTCCAACCAGGCTGCAGGGGCTGTGTTTGGTGCTGGGAGGATTGGGGCTGCTGCTGTGATTGAAGGAAGCTGCTGCTACTCTGCTTGGCCCTCCCTTTTCCCAGGTAACATCTACCAGGGTGGGGCCCTGTGGACAAGCTGCAGGAGCTGTGTTTGGTGCTGGGAGGATTGGGGCGGCTGCTGTGATTGAAGGAAGCTGCTGCCACTCTGCTTGGCCCTCCCTGTCCCCAGGTAACATCTCCGAGGGTGGGGTCCTCTGGGTGCCAGCCCAAAGGGTGACACCTAAAGGGTGTCGGCCATTGGCTGGGGATGTTTGCTGGGCCAGGGCACCCGGGGGCCCCCCTGCCAGACTGACATCACTGCAGATCACATGCCCACTGGATCCTCTCCCTGCCGCCATTGCTGTCTTCGCCTGGGGATCCCCTGTTCTCCCTTTAGGAGAAAGAAGGGGTCTGAGGGATGATAGATTGCCTATGACATCTGGCGGGCACTAGAAGGAACGTGTGGGACAGCGAGGGACTGCATGCTGCTGTTGTCTGGGTCTGCGTGAGCTGTTGAGGGCTACCCGGAACACCTGCACCCTTGAAGTGACTGGGACAGTTGGTGGAGACTGTGGAGAGGAGCGGCAAGCCAGACTCTTGGGGCGAATTACTCACCTGACACCTGCAGTTGGGAGCGGAGCTGGGGTGGAGCCTGAACCCTAGGAGGAAAAAAAGCGGAGAGTAAGCCTACGACTGCGCCATAGGCGCATGCCTAGGTCATGTGCCGAAGGGCTGCACGCACAAGGGATGCATCCCTTTTGCGCTCCCTTCGGCATGAGTCGGCCTTGGACGCAAGTACTTGCTGGACTTTGACTGCGCCAGTGGCAGCTGGAGGACAATTTCTCCAGTGAGGCCGATTTTTGCTTCCCGCTGGTATAGGTTTCACTTTCCCTAGTCTGTTTTTCTTTTCCCGGGGGTGGGTATCTTGCAGGCCGCTGGGTACTGATGGATTTTATATGGGTATTTTAGTTTTTATGTATTAATTTTATTGTTATTGCGCTAATCCCAATTGCCTTAGTCGAGTTGCAAACTTGGGGAAGTGTAAGCCAATTTGGGTGGTGTGGGGCTACAGTACCATTGAGATAACCCACAGGATACCTCACTTAACTAGTGCAGCTGTGTGGTTTAGGGCCATCAATTATGGATCTTTGGTCACGAGTAATTGGGCACAAACCATCGCTGGCTGAGGAAATAGCACAGGCGGAAAATAATTGTTATGGTGCATATCCTCTCCCTCTTAATCAAGCCAAGCTTACGCAGTTTTTCCAACCCAGTAGTAGGAGGGGAAAACTCAAGGAAGTCCCCAAGGGGACCCCCTCCCCCAGTGTACAAGCGGAAGAGATAATACCTGATCAATCAAACCTTACTGAGATAGGGTTTCTGCCACATATGGACAATTTAGAGAGGTACCTTATTCTATTAAATTCCAAATTTGATGATTTGGTGGTTAGGGTGGACCTCGATATGGATACTCACTTTAAAGAACTAGATGCCAAGCTTAGTTATATGCATGAACTCCTCTTGGTAATGAAGATCTTGGTAGGAGGGCTCTGGTTGGAATTCAAAACATGGACAGGCAAAATGGGAACACGGCAGGTCAGAGGTTTAACCCAAAAGGAAGTAGGTATTCAAACTTCACTTCCTCTGGAGGAGCAGAAATCTAAATCCAAGCCGAAAAGAGATGCTGCAGAGAGTGCAGAATCCCAGCCGCCGATTGTGGCGGGGCAGGGGGGGTCCAGAATCACCAAGAAGTTACCCGTAGTATGGGAAGGATGGGTGGGGTGAGCTCCGTGCCGCCCAAGGAGACCAAAAAGGCTGAGGATGAAGAAGGGAGGAAATTGAATAAACCAAATGTGCCATGACCTAACTCACGTAAAGTTTGGCCTCAGGAGACAAGTGAGAGGTGGGCACCAGCGATGCTTTTTCACTTCANGTGGGAGGTGGGCCCCAGCGATGCTTTTCCACTTCAATTTAAAAAAGAAATTTGGTTTCCTTAAAAAGGGAGTATTGGATCTGGGGAGCTTTATGGAGTTTATACAGGAGAAAACGGAAGTGAAGATATACTGTGAGGAGGTGATTGGAATGACCCCTCTGCTCAAGAGAGGTAGATTTGGCAGATGGGAATTAGAATTGGGCTCACTGCTAAAAAGCCAGAGCCTATGGAGAGTGAGGGCTGGCCTAAAAAAGTCTGGCATCTTTATGAGCAGGGTTGAAACTACATTAGCAAGGTTCCTGCTCTCGCAGAAGCCAAGGGGAGCATTGGACGCACATATGGTTTCCTCTCCCAGACTGACCCCGATTCCAGTATCAAAGAAATGGCAAGTTCTAGAGCAGGTAGGCTCCCTGGATTCCATGGGCTCACCGGAAGTGACAGGCCTGCCTCCGGTAAAGGAGAAAGAGAAGTTGGGTGGGAGTGAACAAGGGATGAGCTTTAATCCTAAATGTTTCGATACAACAAAGTTAGAGGACACGGTTATCTATAGGGAGCTCCTATTAGATGAAAAGTGTCACAGTGTATTGCAGGATGCTGCGAAGGAGAAGGGAAGGCAGACGTCACAGGAGGGGACTTTGCCCTCTAACCCTCAGCAATGACTAGTGCTGAGATTAGGGCTGAAATGTGTTTCGTGGAACATAGAAGGACTTAAAGCGAAGTTGAATGAAGGGGAATGGAGGGAGTTTGTCAGGAGATTTGATGTTATTTGTTTTCAGGAGACGTGGCTGTCCATGATGGAGACTGTCTCCTTTTTTCTTGCAGACTGTTGCTTGGGGGGTTCCAGGGGTGGTTAAAAACCTGAGGGGGAGGAGGTCAGGGGGAGTAATGACCTTGATTTCAGTAGACCTGGGTGCGTATGCCGAACAAATTAAGACAATGTTGAAGAATTCAGTTGTGGTTGTCTGCAAGGTGCCTACTCTGGGCCGGGTAGTTTTAGTCAATGTGTATATTCCGCCGGAAGGCTCCTTTTTTATGAGGAGCCTTGCTGGAACCAAATAGGTGATTTATTGACCGGGATCCAGAAACAGTATCCTGGTAGCTCCGCCGTGTTGGTTGATGATTTTAATGCAAGAATAACGCCTCAGGAAGAGGAAGTACTGAATCCTGTGAATAGTGTTCTATGGTCCCTGCCGTCTAGATGCTCATGTGACATGAAGATGAATAAATACAGGAGGAAATTTGCTCAATTGTTGATGGAGCAAGGTCTTGTCATAGTGAATGGGCGTACGCTTTCCGACTTGATAGGCAATTTCACGTTCGACTCCTGTGTGGGAGCGAGTGTGATCGACTATGTTTGTTTAATGCCCAGGCTGTTTGATTGGGTCCAGGATTTTCAAATTTGTAAAAGATCGGAGGGGTCGCACTTCCCATTGATATTAACTCTTACACCTTTAGAAGCTTATGAAATAGAGAGGGAGGAGGGGCAATATATAAGGAGGACAAGATGGTCCGCGGCAGGAAGTTTGAGTATTGCACAATTACTGTTCTCTGCTGAGGGAGATATGCTCAGGATGGATATCCTGATGGTTCAAGACACTTTAGCATCTTGGGTAGGGCTTCGGGATTTGTTAGGGAACCTCTCCTCTTTTATTGAGTCGCCTCCCCCGAGGAGTAAAGGTTTAAGGCATCGGTAAGCTAAAGGCTGGTAGGATAAGAAGTGTAGGTTTCTTTAAAAAGGTTTAATTAAAGCAAAGAATAGATGGACTAGATACAGGGTAGATACAGACTGGGTAACATTCATCCAATTGAGGAGGAGCTATCTGAAACTTCTGAGGGAAAAGAAGAAGATAAAGGCTTCCCAACTGTGGGCCGAAATCCAAGTGGTGGCACGTGTTTGGGACCCGAGAAAATTCTGGAAGTTGGTAGCTGGGTGGGTGGCCACCAGGGGGAGAGGAGAAGGATGGTATATAAAGGAAAAAGTTTGGGTAACGTTCTATTCGGAGATGTTTGCCAGCTCCATTTTGTCCTGGAAGATCCTGATAATGAATTGAGCCAAGTGGTTAGAGGAGGGGATAATTTTCTGTTTTCACCCTATGTGACGGAGGAGGAGGTTAGGGTGGCAATAGATAAATTGGCAGTGGCGAAG
>QEPC01011713.1:93731-106655 GCA_003113815.1 Sphenodon punctatus
CGCTCTTCCTCTGTCCCCTCCCTCACTCTCCCTCGTTTCTCTTGCTCGCCTAACCGCCTTCGACCCTTCTCCCTCGCTGCCCCTCATGCCTGGAACTCCCTCCCTGCCCACATCCGCCTTGCCCCCTCCCTCCGCTCCTTCAAATCCCTCCTCAAAACCCACCTTTTCCTTGCTGCCTTTCCCAATGCCTGTTAGTCTTTCCCCTTACTCTTACTGCCGGCCCTCCTCTGCTGACTGCTTCCACCAACCTCTCTGTAAAGCAAGCCAAGCACACGCACCTGAGACTTCGCATCTGCTTGAATGTTTGTTTGTCTTCTCCCCTGTCTCTCCCACTGTCCCCTCTCCTTGTCTCCTTTTTTTTGTCTTTTAGATTGTAAGCCACGGGCAGGGACCATGTCTAATTCTATGTTCTGTACAGCACCAGGTCACATGACTGGCGCTATATAAATGTTTATAATAAATAAATAAATAAATAAATCCAACATGGAAACCATCTGGGTCTGCTGGGACTGGGCCAATTGAACCAAATGGTACAGTCTAGCCAACAACTTTTTTATAAGGTCCCCTACCAAGGTACATTGCTTCCCCAAAAGTTCCAAAGAGGGGTTTGGATTAACTTCAGGCAAGTCATGTCCAGAGGCCATAGGCAAACTGACACCACGCCCCCCCCACCCCGAGTTGCTGCAGCCAGCAAAGTAGAAGATAAACTGGGCAAGGAGGAAGAAGTCAAGTCAGCAACCTGCCCATCTGTGGGAGCCAAGGCTACTGGTGAGTCCGGTACAGAAGCACATGACCGTTCCTCCAAAACATCCTCCAGTGGGTCCCGGAAAGGGACTATAAAGTTATCCAATCATTGCTGCTTGGCTTGCGACTGACCGGGTAGAATAACCCCGTTCTGACGACGATGCTTTTTAGACATGGCTGAACTCTTAACCAGAATAGGGCGCCCCTCCGACCTGTCGATGCCTAAGGCCGCGCTCAGGCACACACGCTCGCGGCACGCACGCTGCAGCCCTCTCGGCACTTGTAAGGACCCACCGGGCTCCTCCCACTCACACAGTTGATCCAATCATGCCCCCAGCTGCTGCTAGAATGACTGGTCACTGTTCAGCTGGGCCGGTGACTCCCGTCTGCTGGGGTTTTCCCTCTCCAGACTGGATGGGCGGGGAAGGGACAGCTGCACACCAGGGAACCCAGCCCTCGGCTCCGCTTTCCCCTCTAGCATTTCACCCACGACGCAGCCCTCTCGGCACTTATAAGGGCCCGCCGGGCTCCTCCCACTCACAAAGTTGATCCAATCACGCTGATCCAATCACGCCCCCGGCTGCTGCTAGAATGACTGGTCACTGTTCAGCTGGACCGGTGACTCCTGTCTGCTGGGGTTTTCCCTCTCCAGACTGGATGGGCGGGGAAGGGGCATCTGCACACCTGGGAACCCAGCCCTTGGCTCCTATTTCCCCTCTAGCATCTCACCATAGGTGGACTCTTGATGGGGCTGACCTCAAGCAGGTTTCTGTCTACTCTTATTTAGGACTCTGTTTTTCTGACAATCTTAGTTGGTGGTGGCATATTCAGATGGCCAGGCTCAAATTCCATCAGGCAGTCCTGGGCCTGCTGAGATTCTGGAGGCTCTACGGTGGTAGATTGGTGGCTCCAGCATTGAAGCTTTTCAATGTGAAATCTAGACTATGTGCCCTGTATGGACCTGAAATTTGGGGCCTGGCCTCTGTTGAGGCTCTTGAGTTACCTCAAAATTTGTTCCTGAGAACCCTGCTTGCAGTACCTAAGTGTGTTCCCGCTTATCTTTTACGACTTGAAACTGGGACTCTGCCTATAAAAGTGAAAATCCTTATGGCTGCACTGAATTATTGGAATAAATTGGAAGGTATGTCATAGGATAGACTACCTCGCTGTTGCTATGATGAGGCCAGGACATGGTCCTCTCCGCATTCATGGAGTAGTAGGGTGGTGAACCATCTCCATAATCTGGGCCTTTTCTTGGAGATGCTCAACTCCATCCCTCAATGCAGTAGAAAGAGACTTATACAAAAACAGCTAATAGACCAAGCAGTATAGTTGGATTTAGGGGAGGTGTGAATACTTGAGTGTTCCATTATATAAGGAGTTTAAGCTCATTATTGGGCCTGAGCCGAATTTAGATATATTGGAAGACCCTGGCCTACATAGAGCTTTGACTCTCATGAGGTTCGATGTATTACCTACCAAAGTGTTGATAGGGAGGTGTTATGGAATACCCTATGAAAGAAGACTATGCTCCTGTAATTCAGGATGCGTCAAAGATTTACTACACACTTTATTCACCTGCCCCCTTACGCAGTATGCGAGGGAGCTATTTCTCATCCCAGGACTTGCCTTGAGACTGTATTCTTCCCCTATTCAGTTGTTGGCATTCTTTGCAACTGCTAAAGCCACTGACCTTGTAGTCAGCTTGGCCTTGATGGCCCGTGAGCTTTGCAAGCGTAATTTTTGAGTTACATTTGCCTCTCTGGCCAGGTTATATAGCTCATGATAGCATTCTGTCACAAGTTGTGTGTTTTGCTGAATGGGTATCTATGGTCCAATGCTTAAGTACATTGTGTTATATGATTATTATGTACCACCTATCCCCCATGTGGAGGGATTTTTGTATTTGAGATTTTATTTCTTCTCTTATACTGGGACATGGCGAAAGCTAGTTCCCTCAATAAAAATTTATTATTATTATTATTATTACAAAGGCCTAGTCCTACAAACACACTCTAAAATATTAAAACTGAATCACTACACAGTATCTCTATCTATCTCTATAACTAAGATAACTCCTACATCTAATATAATCTATCTATCTATGATCTATCTGGAAGGGGGTGGGAGACAAACAGCTCACACCAAACAACACAGGGAGGGGTACAAAACTGAAATGAAACCTAAATCAATCTAATCCTACTCTAAATAAATCCAAAACNCTCCCTCACTCTCCCTCGTTTCTCTTGCTCGCCTAACCGCCTTCGACCCTTCTCCCTCGCTGCCCCTCATGCCTGGAACTCCCTCCCTGCCCACATCCGCCTTGCCCCCTCCCTCCGCTCCTTCAAATCCCTCCTCAAAACCCACCTTTTCCTTGCTGCCTTTCCCAATGCCTGTTAGTCTTTCCCCTTACTCTTACTGCCGGCCCTCCTCTGCTGACTGCTTCCACCAACCTCTCTGTAAAGCAAGCCAAGCACACGCACCTGAGACTTCGCATCTGCTTGAATGTTTGTTTGTCTTCTCCCCTGTCTCTCCCACTGTCCCCTCTCCTTGTCTCCTTTTTTTTGTCTTTTAGATTGTAAGCCACGGGCAGGGACCATGTCTAATTCTATGTTCTGTACAGCACCAGGTCACATGACTGGCGCTATATAAATGTTTATAATAAATAAATAAATAAATAAATCCAACATGGAAACCATCTGGGTCTGCTGGGACTGGGCCAATTGAACCAAATGGTACAGTCTAGCCAACAACTTTTTTATAAGGTCCCCTACCAAGGTACATTGCTTCCCCAAAAGTTCCAAAGAGGGGTTTGGATTAACTTCAGGCAAGTCATGTCCAGAGGCCATAGGCAAACTGACACCACGCCCCCCCCACCCCGAGTTGCTGCAGCCAGCAAAGTAGAAGATAAACTGGGCAAGGAGGAAGAAGTCAAGTCAGCAACCTGCCCATCTGTGGGAGCCAAGGCTACTGGTGAGTCCGGTACAGAAGCACATGACCGTTCCTCCAAAACATCCTCCAGTGGGTCCCGGAAAGGGACTATAAAGTTATCCAATCATTGCTGCTTGGCTTGCGACTGACCGGGTAGAATAACCCCGTTCTGACGACGATGCTTTTTAGACATGGCTGAACTCTTAACCAAAATAGGGCGCCCCTCCGACCTGTCGATGCCTAAGGCCGCGCTCAGGCACACACGCTCGCGGCACGCACGCCGCAGCCCTCTCGGCACTTGTAAGGACCCACCGGGCTCCTCCCACTCACACAGTTGATCCAATCATGCCCCCAGCTGCTGCTAGAATGACTGGTCACTGTTCAGCTGGGCCGGTGACGCCCGTCTGCCGGGGTTTTCCCTCTCCAGACTGGATGGGCGGGGAAGGGACAGCTGCACACCAGGGAACCCAGCCCTCGTGCAGTTCCAAGTTCAGCAGAATTTAAGAGTGGGAGCCCTGGATGAGGTGAGAGAGTGGGATGCAAACGAGATTGTGACTTTTCTTGACGTTTGTGCAGTCAGAAGTAAAGCAGTCACTAATGGAGGTTGGCCATTCCTTGCCATTTTTTCTCATCACAGTCCAGATGATAGCAAGAGGATATGCACAGAGCCACCAGGGGTGCCTTGATCTGATGGCAGAAATTAATCTCTTTGGGGAGTGACTTGGGTACAGAAAATGTGAGCCAACTGAAGGAGAGCTTATTGCCCCATATGAGGTTTGGACACTCAGAGAAGTGCAGAGCACCCACCCTAGCGGGGATGTTTTCTGCCCCCACTGTATGGTAATGCAGAAGATGATAGAGAGGGGATACAAGAGGCGCATATTTGACTTGGGGTTTTAGGCAAACAGAGGAATTTCCAACATCACAAGGGGTGAAACCCCAATAAAACTGTGGTCTGCTACCTGTCGGTACATAGCTGTGAGCCGTGGATGCGGGAAATCAGGTTGACAACATGCAAAGACTGATTGCTTTCGACTTCAATAGCAGGTGCTGGACTGTCTGCCAGAGTCATACCCTAGAAGAAACAGCTGGTGTGACTTTTTCTTCCCATGTTTCACTGTGGCTGTGAATCATCACAGGGGGCA
Organism: Sphenodon punctatus; assembly: GCA_003113815.1. Taxonomy (NCBI): domain Eukaryota; kingdom Metazoa; phylum Chordata; class Lepidosauria; order Sphenodontia; family Sphenodontidae; genus Sphenodon; species Sphenodon punctatus. The sequence continues at coordinate 98,552 of QEPC01011713.1, forward strand.
GGAGACTGAGGTGGAGGGGGGGGGCGCTTGGTGGACAAAGCGCAGTGGGGAAGAACGCCTGCCTGCCTATTAGGCTTGTCAAGCTAAACCTGTGAGGGGGTGCTGCCTGAGTACACAAGAAATGCAAGGGGCTGTCCATTTATTAGGCTTGTCATGTTAAACCTGTGAATGGGGAATACACGGACCGAACCCAGACTCCAGCGGGCTATTGTCCCATTTGTTAACACCCATACTTTCTGGATGAGGGTCTGTAGATAGGAGACAAATAGTGACAAGTGGGGATTAAAGATTGCAAAATATGGCCCTTTATGGCAAGCCCCAAGCAATTTTTAATTCACTGTTCACAGTCCCAGCCAAGGGCGGTGGGATGAGATGGGGAGGACGGGAGGGGGCAGGAGTCCCAGCCTGCTGTGGGGAGCTCAAAGGGTGTGAGGTAGGATGAGAGTGGGGCAGCAGAGGTCCCAGTCTGCTGAAGGGAGCGCAAACGGGTTTGGGGATAAGGGGCCCCAGCCTGTTCGGGGACCCCAAGAGGGTACAGCAGGGGGCCCTATCTTGCTTCTCCTGCAATCTGCTGCTGCCAGGGTGGCCTGGCTCTCTCTTCTGTAGCTCCCTCTGGGGCCTGGGCCTTCCAACCAGTGCTGACTGCAGTTGCTGCAGCAGCAGCAACCAGCTCAGTAGAGTCCCATCTGGGGTTGGGCTGGGCTGGGCTGAGTCTCCCCATCTCCATAGCTGCTTCCCTGCTTGCTCTTAATCACAGGGTTCAACCACTCAGTTCCTTTTTCCGGGTGTCACGGCTAGGCTGCAGCCTCCAAGCCATCACCAGCAGGCCCGTGCTTTTCAGTCTGCTGGGGCCTGGTGACATTGCCTGTGACTCAGCCACCGTGTTCTCCCACCTCCAGAAACTCTCACTCGTGAGGGTGATGCTAGCAACTGGGCACTTGATTGCTGCGGGACCCTAAAGAGACCCTCTGTAGAAGGCAGGCCCCAGCGCTGGCAGCTGTGGCAGTGATGTTCTCCCCCCCCCCCCCAGATCATGGGCCCCCAGGGCCCAGGCTCAATTGTGCCCCCTTGTGCCCAATCCCTACATGTGGCTAGTGCTGTAGTGTGGTGATTTGAATTTGTGGCTCAAAATAAGCATTCCCAGGGAAGGTCCTGTTGACAGAGGGCGCTGTGGTAACCAACACAGGCAATCACTGGAGGACTCTTGTCTCCAGAGACAAGAGCCTGTAGCAATGACCAATTTCCGATGCAGCTCTGTTTTCCTCCGTGAGCATCTCAAGCTGGGAGGGATTCTATTGATGCTGCTGGTGGTTCAGTGACTGCGAGTTTGGAATTAGCACCCTTCTGTGTCTCTGTAGTGCCAAGAGGTTTTGGCAGCGAAGATCCATATTGAAAGGCACAGGCATGGGACATTGGCGTGACGACAGACAGACAACCCTTCTGTTGTGCATTAGACTGAAGGAGAGAGGGATCATTGGCTGGGCATTTCCAGAGGTGGAAAGGGATTATTGTATAGTTTTTGTTCTCTTCTCCAGTCTATTAGCTTCTTGGCTTTTATCCAGGTTTATTGCCAAATAGGTAGGTTAGATAAATTGCTGTTCTGAATCCCTCTGTGTGTGTGCTTCATTATAATGCCAGCTATAAAGCTATAAAGCACCAGCTATAAAGCACCAGCAATCTTTGCAGGATCAGGACCATTGTCATGCTTAGGCAGCAAACCAAAGCTGCAACCAGTGTGCAGTGTCAGAATGTGAGCAAGAGTCCGAGCCAAAACAAAATCAGGCCTAAGTGCAGTAAAGAATGCAGAGTCAGGCCAAGTGGTTAGTGCTGGGAAATCAGACTGATGAGGTTTGGGGTAAAGGGCTGAAGGCAGGGGTCACAAGGTAGCCTGGACAAGGGAAGGGCTGTGGAGCAGGGCTAAGGCAGGCTGGAATATTGCACCAGGCAATGTGCAATAGCCTGTATTCAGCTCAACATGCTAGAGAAGGGAGCAGGAGGAGCAATAAGACTGACATGCAGGGTTGTCAAAATTGTACCTTGGCTCATGGGAACAGCTCTTATTTCACAGCACCCCACAGCTCCACTGAACAAAATGGATGCCCTTTGTTTCAGAACCCCACAGCTCCCATGTGTCCCCTGTTTTTGAAATGTTGATCTTGTATCTGTACTGGCATGTGCAGTTTGAGATGGCAGCTGAGCTGAACAGGTGGTCTAGAGTTGGTTGCTGTAAGGCAGGGGTAGGGAACCGTTTCTGTCCTGGGGGGGCACATTGAACATTAGTACAAACTCTGAGGGCCACACAGAGGTTGGGAACGGGGGTGCTTAATGGGTTTATTTAAGAAAAGGAGGGCCCAGATCATGGATCTGTGCCATGGATCTGTCCTCTACCCTTCTGTGCATGCCCACCTCTCTGCTCCATTATCCTGAGCTCAGTTTTTCAGTGCTTGAGGGTAGAGACTGGATCCAGGAGTCAGATCCAGGCACTGGAAAGGGGTCACATAAAAACTTGCCGAGGGCCACAGGTTCCCCACCCCTGTTGTAAGGGTAAGCTGGAGTGGCTTATTAAAGGCAAAGTTTTAATATTTGGTGGGCACCTGACAGCTGCCCTCAAGCATTCTGTGGAGCCCTCAACATGCACCAAAGGAAAACGCCAGAGGGGTCAGTCTAGGACTTTAGTGTCACTTTACATCTTTAAAGAAGACAGGCCCTGAAAGCTTTCCCATAAGCAGGCTCTGGAATGCACAATGTATTGCCCTGGGAGCAGTTTATCAACCATGCCTTTAGTCAGGAGCTATGAATNATAGAGTTCGGTTTGGTCGGTTCGAGTTTGGTTCGGACGTTCGGTTCAGTCATCCAAATGGACCGAGTTCGATCTGAACTCCGAACATCCGAACCGCGTTTGCACATCCCTACACACAGCCTCATACACAGCATCCCAGCACACACACCTCACAGACAGTCTCAGCCCCAGCCCCTTCCACAGACATGCACCCCTCTCCCACACACAGCCCCCCCAAGCGACACTTACTGGCATGGGGGAGGCAGAAGAGAAGCCCATAGCAGCAGGGGGAAGGGAGAGGGCTCTTTTTACCCCCTCTCCCTCACAGAAGTGGTGCATGCCACTTCTGGCCCCCTCCCACCCATTGCTCCAGGCAGCATACACTTCTGCTGCCCCCAACCCATTCCATTTCCAGGGCTTAGCATACAGGCAGTGCACACTATCTGGAGCAACAGTGAGGAGTAGGGCTGATGCAGCAGCAGCTGTTACCGCGCCGCGATTCCGTTCCACCATTTCGGAATTGCCCGCACCACACCGCGACTTTTCTGCGGATATTCCGCTAATTCCGCTGGAATTCTGCAAATCGCAGAATTGCGGAAAAATTGTGGAAAAATTGCGGAAATTGCGGAAAACCGCTATTCCGCTATTTTGTGGCGCTGGAGGAATTGCGGAAATAGCGAAAATTCCACTAAGTAGCGGAATTAAATAAGCGGAACCACGGAACCGCGGAATGAAACTAGCGGAATGAAAGTCTCTGCCATGCCGTTCCACTAATTGCGGAAACACTGTTTCTGCCGGAAATAGCTACCGCTGCGATATTCCGCTACAGCCCTAGTGAGGAGGGCACAGTGCAGCATATGGGAACCTTCCTATTGACTTCAATAGACACTAGATCAAGTCACTGTGCGATCGCTTCAGTTTAGAGCTGAGGAACATTCACTAAGCATGATGAGGTAGCTGGCATTGCTACTGGCCTTGGTAACCTTGATCTCTAGATAAACTGAGGAACTTGGTCTTCACTCTTCAGTGGCCAATACTTGTCCTGATGACCACAGATCTTGTCCACCACCAATATAGCACCATTGACATTATCTAAAACAACTGATGCACCCGTCCACCAGAGTTGCACATTTTACCAACACTGTATTCATTTAAAAATTAAAATCCCCCACAAAGCTACTGAGAATAGGTATATAATAATGGATTGCTAGTGTGTCTTGCTTTAAATGCTGGGTTGTATAAATAGATAGATGTCCACTATTAAGCATTTTTATCTGTAATTTGTGACAATGATGAATCCTGCTTGCTGGGAAGGTTGCAGCTATGCGATAAATCATATTCTGAGAATTTTTTTTTTTAAAAAGCAGTGATAAATTACCACAATCTGGGCTCCAAACTGTATAACGGTGCCATGACTTGTCATTAGAGACAGAACAGAGCTTTGATTAATTGAAGCTATAGGCACAGGTGTGGATCTTTTAATTGTGGTGGCAGAAGCAGCAAAGAGAAATAAAATCTAGAGAAATTATTGAAGTGAGTGGGACTGCTACCAGTGTATTGCTTTTAGGATCAAAGTCCAGATCACTGTTGGCTTCTTCCCAAACTGTCTGTCTTGAACTCAAATGGGGTCACCATTAGAGCTGAAACAAGTAGCTAAATTGCTTTTCATGAGAATTTTGCCATATCAAAAACCAGGATCGATTTCCTAACCATTTCCTGATACCAATATGATTTCTTGATTCTCATAATAGTGAAAGATACGATCCTGATTTACTGACTTTCACTTACCATTTACCGCGTTACCGAGGGTATTGTTTTACTTCTGGATTTGTTGTGTCCACATTTCTGAGCCAATCACTGTGTGACTAGCCCACCCCTTAACCTCCACCCAATGCCCCTTAATCTCCACTCCAGAGCTTTCCATCAGAATTGTTGTTCTATGTTGTTCCCTTTGCTCTGACCAATCTGCAACTGAATTGCAGACAATGGCAGCCCCTTCCCCAGGGCACTGGGGCATACTCTCCCCCCAAGCACCTCAGGGGTCCCCCCATGTTTGCTGGGGAGCCAGGAACTGCTCCTCAGCTGATCCAGTGGCAGCGTTGAGTTTCCCTGCTTGTCTGAAGGCTTTGTTTACATTTTAACTCTCCGCTCCTGGCTGCCTGCAGAGCCGATGAGTCATAGCTCTGGCATGCAACCAGAAGCTAACAGCTGATATGTAAACAAAGCCTTCAGGGAAAGAACTGCCTGTGCTTGTGAGTCACTCTGCAAGGGGAGGAGGGGTCGGGGACAAAGATCCTCTGCCTGCTGCTCCCCCTCCCTCTAGCTTTCCACTAGAGGATCTCTCCAAGCCCTTAACGGAGCATGTGCTGGGCACCGGCCCAGAAAAGCGATGCTTTCTGGGGGATTGGGGAGGGAGTGGGAGAGGTGCCAGGTGCTCCTTGGTTGGGTTCCTATGGAGTAACACAGCCAATCAGCAAGGCCTAGGGGCATGTTAGGGCACCTTTTCTAAACGCTCCTCTTTCTCCCCCTGGCCCCTTCCCTACGAGATTGACAGCCCACTCTAAGATAGAGTCATGAATAGTACAAGATTTATTGGCCAACGACCTCATATTAAATAACACCAGCGATGGGCCAGGGTCACCTGGGACCTTGTCCCCCTGGTTGCCTGAACCCAGGGGAGCTGAACGGGGGATCATTACCAAGTATCAACCCCTCTGCTCTTGGTGACATCTTCCCCCTCTCGGTCTATAGATCCCCCTTCCCATAATGACCCCTATTGCCACCACTACTCCCCCCAGCAGGCCGCCATCAGCCTAACTCCTGCTCCTCAACTGGCTCCCCACCAGGGAGGCGGGGGAGGAGCCCCTCCCCCATTCTCACCCCTTAACCACTCACCACCCAACCTGACCCCCCCTCTCTCTGGGGGACAAAAAACGCCCTCCACATCCCCAATAGCATCCCCGTTAAGCCCCTGACAGCCCCCATCCGTGTCCTCCCCCCTCATGGGGAAACAAACACCCAAATGGGGTAACCAGCCACTCCCAGCTGATAAATCCCACTCTCCCTTGCTCTCACCAGGGGGAAGAACCCTCTCTACTCCCCTTTCCTCCAACCCAATATAAACCCTAAACAATTAAACAATTATCCCAAACAAAACAAAACAAAACCCCACCTGAAANCTTTAACCAAATAAATGGCTAAACTGCAGCCAATTCCCCCTTCCCCCCCCCCGCCCCCTCTCCCCAGGGAAACAAATCCATCCCCTATCACCCAGGGGCCCAACACCCCCTACTACTGAGCAAAATTACACACACCCCAGTCCCTCTGGGCCCCACTCAAGGGCCCTTTAGTATGGCCCTTCAGTGCACAGCCTGTTGTGCATGCCTGTCGTGTCACCAGGCAGTAGGCTGCTTTTTAACCCTCTCCTCCAGTCCTGGAAGCTTTGCCTTGCAGGGGAGCCCTTGCCCCACCCCCTCTACTCCTCTAAGGGAGATGCAGTGGGAGATGTTACCTGGGGGCCAAGGCAGAGTGTCCTCCTGGCAAGGAGCAGTCCCAGTGTTGTATTTGAAATGAACGGCTAAACTGTAAATCGTAAAGCAGTAAACGATAAAACAGTATGTCGGTAAAATGAGAAATGAAATGTCAGTTGAGACATTACCAAGTACCAAGAGGTTCTCGATTTGACTGAGATGGGGTAGGGAATCAGGATTTCAACAAGATTTCCCGTTTTGGTGAAGTCTCATTTCAGCCCTAGTCACCATGCGCACAGATGGGGTCATTGCAGCCAGCTGAAGTGACAGCAAAAGAAGCAGGAATTCTCTTCCATTGCTGTTACCATCCAGAATTCTAGATCTGGCCATGAAAGCAGTGCTGGAGCATTCCTGCAAGTGGCTTTCTTCTCTAGCTTACATTTTTTCCCCAGCCTGAGGAGGTGCAGAGCTGCCACTGCTGACTTCCCCCGTAATTCATGATGCATGGGGGGAGGAGTTGCTGCTGCACTGAGAAGGGAGTAGAACCTGCCCTCTGGAGTGGAGGGGATCAGTGGAGCTGAGAGGGGGGTGGGGGATGCAGGACAGACAGGAGTAAGAAGCTGAATGTGCTGGGGGGAGAAGGCCCCTGACAGGGGCCCCATTCCTCCTGCAGCTGCTCTGGCAAGGTACAGATTGGAGAAGTCGTGGTGAGTTCTGTCATCAAAGTCTGAGGCTCTGCTCTTAACATCCAGGGCACCAGTCCTATCAACAAGTGGATAACCACGTTACTGCCTGTCAGGGCCTCCCAGGTCCACATTGCAACATCATTAACTTTGTGCTTTCCACCTTACACCATGAAAGCACTAAGAATCAGACACGATCATCCTTTCAGCATCAAGCATCTAAATGGAATACCCTTCCAAGCCCTTATTGCCACACTTTCTGTAGCCAGTAAGAAATAAGACCACAACTTTCCACCTCACTCTAGCTGAGCCTGCTTTTTCTTTGGCATTCTTATTCTGGGATGCAACAGCCTGAAAATGGAAATCGTGTCTCTGTGACAGAAACTTTCCTGAGGAGGCACTAAGTGCTGACAAGTAGGGGTTAGGTTGATGCCAAGTTGATACTATGGCAACCAATACTCAGATATCAAGTCTAACTGCTGAATTAAATCATATGGAGTGCATCCCTCCCAACCTAGGGAAGGCAAAATAATTTGTTTTTATTTTCACATTTAACAAGGAGTGCCTGTGGGTATTTTCAGACGTTACGAGATCACAGTCAACCACGGTGAACCACACTCAATCCGACGGTGGCGCCAAAGCACCCTGAATGTCTGTTATGTGGCCACCAGATGTTCACTACGGTCAATACCCACCTGGGGTCAATATCAACCATGCTTCCGGACCTCCAGCCCGGACCATCGCCAAAAGCGTGGTCAAAGTGATTCCCAACAGGAAACAAAAAAAAGTAACATCTGAACGGCAACCACCGGCTGGAATCAACCAAAATGATTCCCAGGCAGGGACAAAGCATGCAGCATCACTGCCAGGCAACCAGCAACAACACAGGCCATGGAGGGAGATTTAAAGGGCACACAGCAGCAGGGAAACGAGGCAGATGGAGCGAGGAGGAAGGGAGAGGAGAGCGGAGGGCGAGAGAGCAAGGCAGGAGGAGGAGGCGCAGGCAGAGGAGGTGGTCGTGCTGCACATGGAGGGGGTGGAGGGACAGCAGCATCAGCAGCAGCAGAAGCAGAAGCAGCAGAAGCAGCAGCAGCAGCCGGGAGAGGCCGACCCAGGGGCAACGACCAGGTCGGGGGAGGAGGCACGCCAGAAACGGGTAAGGGGACTGAAGG
>QEPC01011713.1:124571-135542 GCA_003113815.1 Sphenodon punctatus
GCCTCCCCTTCCACCTGCACAGCCTGGGAGGGGGAGGTATTTTTTTTTCCTCCATTGATTTCAATGGGGACAGTTCCCCATTGAAATCAATGCAATAAATCCGGCACCGGTAATCCGGTTTAAAACCGGTAATCCGGTTTTTTGTAAACCGGTAACCGGTAAAACCGGTAGCCGTTATTTGGCCTGATGTCCCACCCCTAGCTAACATCATAAAATATAGAGACATATAAAATATTCAAAAATACAACCAATAAAATAAACCATATAAAATCCCCATTAAACCATTCCCTGAGCCCTTATCCCTGCCTGCTAAAAGCCTAGTCAAATAAATAGGTCTTGCGTTGCTTCCAGAAGGCAACATGCCTGAGGAAGGGTCCATTGTGGCTCAAAAGCTTGCACACTTCCGCCAAGAGTAGTTGGTCCAATAAAAGATAGTATCTGAATTACTTTGTCTCCATCTCTTAAACTTAAGACCAACACAGCAACCAGCCTCTCTCTCTCTCCATTTCCACTTCGGATACCTTGCAGTCTCATGAAGACTGAGTACCATCAGATCACAAAAGAGACAGCACCATGTTTCATGTACATTCTCTGCTTGAGCAAACCGAAGCCCAGGGGGAAGCTTTAAACAGGAACCATGACAGCTTTCCAGTTCCATTCAGTCAGCAGCACTAGGGCGTTATGTTACTAACTTCCCTTTTGTTTAGACTTGTGTTTGCCTTGCTCATTTCTACAGAGTCTCCACTTTGAGAGATTGGGGGCTTTATCTTGATTCCTTTTATATCAATGGCATAAACTCCACTGATGACAGAAAGAAAAAGAAAAAATTAGACCCTAGGTCTTTCAAGTTTTGCATATAAACTTCTTTCACATCGCCATTAACCCTAGGCCAATAGGTGGCATCTAACTGAACTGAGAGGGATGCAAAAGGGTTTATAAAACATTTTAAGCAAACTTCTACCACTCCATACTCCATGACTTTGTCAGCCACAATGGGCTCAATTGCCCTGTCGTGTTTCATGCCCCCCCCCCCGTAATTTTTTTTCATTTAAGGTTTTTATTCTAATGCTGCTGGGGGTCAATTTGACCCAAATTGACATGCATGGGAACCTGAAAGTACTATGCGCCTAGAGGTGCTGGGGGTAATATAGAACACACACACCTCCAAATGATGTTAAAAATAAATAGATGTTTATTATTTCTTTAAATGCTTAAACCAGAACCTGTTCTTTCCTTCTTTTCTCACAACAAATGGAAATAGAAAGAAATATAGCATTGTGTCTTTTTTCATTAATGACATTTTCATGTGTACAAAAATATCTCTACAAACACTTTTGGGGGTCTATTACACCCCAAGCTAAAGAACCACTTTACAAACATAAATTGAGTTGTATATTTTTTTGCAGTTATAACCTTAATGGTGTGAACCTTCAACACTGTTTTTTTCATCATAGCTGTTTGCAGAGTTCATATTGAAAAATACCAATCAGTCATACGGGATCGTTCGGACCCCTCCATTTACTTGCTAAGTGACCTTTTTGGTCAGTAAGGGTTAACATTAAAACCTGTTTTCAGTAAAGTGGATATCTAAAGGCAGATCAGGAGACTTCATGGAGTCATCTCAGAGGAATATCAAGTGTGCTAATGATCCCTCCATTTACTTGCTAAGTGACCCTTTTATCAGTAAGAGTCAACATTAACATTAAATTGACCATTTAGCAGTAAAGTTGCTATCTAAAGGCAGATATCAGACTTCATGGAGCCATCTCAGAGGAATACAAAGATAATTAGATAGAATCACTAATTGCTTGGTAAACACTTGGCACCCCAGTGGAAAACTCAACTGCTATTCCTGTGTAATTGCTAGTGTTAACATTGTGGCCATCGTGGGGTATTACTGACCCCTGCTGCCTTTCATTTTATTCCTATTCCTGTCTTCCCCCCCCCCCCACAAAATCTTGATGCATTGTGAATTTGTTTCTAGACAGCTGTTGTCCTTTTCAAATTAACCGCCCTGTTTTTTTAAAAAATTATGGCTTAATTGGGGTCTGTTTGACCCCAACACCAGATCAGTACAGTGGGTAGGTCCAATTTACTAGGGTTAACTAGATTCTTCTGGTTAGGCTTTGTCAGTCACTTGAATGCAACTCAGCTGAGAAAATTGTGGGCTCATGAGCCTTAGAGTTGTGCATACCTCGCTTCAAATTCCATTATTAGGTGGCCGTTGCAAGCAGCTTGGCTGCTAATGTTTATTTTTGATGCAGCTTTATTAACATTTATTATTTATTATTAATTATTATTATTATTATTATTATTAAGCATTTATATAGGAGAGGGACTTGAGGGTGTCTAGGGTAGAGGACAGAGAAGCGTTGAAGGCAGAGACAGCAGAGTCAGGCAAGGAGGCAGAAGAAACTGATGAGAGATGGGGGGAAAGAGAGGAAGCAAAGTTCAAGGGATTAATAGATTGAAAGTCATAGAAGAAGAGAGGGGATGGGCGACAGGGGGGAGGGGAGTGGGAGATATGGAATGTGGCAAAATGGTGGTCAGAGATGTGGAAGGCATCAAAAGAAAGGTCGGAGACAGAGCAGTTTTTAGAGAAGACAAGATCGAGGGAGTGGCCATTACGGTGTGTAGGGTAGTGGGTCCAGAGATGGAAGTCTAAGGAAGAGGTAAGAGAGAGGAATAGGGACGTAGTAGGGTGGGAGGGGACATCGGTATGGATGCTGAACTCCCCAAGGATGAGGGTGGGAATATTGTCAGAGAGGAAAAAAGTGAGCCAGGAGTCAAAATCGGACAGAAAGGAGGAGAGCGGACCAGAGGGGGTGGTAGATAACAGCAACATGGAGATGGAGTGGAGTGGAAAGCAGAGACATACAGAGTGAGCCTTGAAGGTCGAGGAGGAGAGAGAGACTGGAACCAGCAGGATTTGGAGAGGAGGAAGCCCACACCACCACCATGACCTTCTAGGCGGGGTGAGTGGGTGAAGGACAGGCCTCCGAAAGAGAGGGCAGTGGAAGTCACACTGTCACATGGAGGAATCCATGTCTCAGTAAAGGCAAGAAGCTGGAGGGAGCAAGAGAAAACGAGATCATGAATGAAAGCTGATTTTTTGATGGAGAAACTGCAGTTCCAAAGAACAGGAAAAGGGGAGCTGGTTAGGGGGTAGACGCGGTATGGGAATGAGGTTAGGAGAGGGGAGGCGATGATGGGAGCGAGGGACAGGGTATGAGGATGGGAGGCGGGGTAGAAGGACTGCTTGGGGAGAAGATGGCTTCACATCATAACTGCATGATGTTAGCATAATAGTGTTAACATCACTGTTCATGATAGAGAGAGGGCAATACATGAGAATACATTCCATAATATCAGATAAACATGTATAAATATGGAAGCTTATCCAAACTCTAAAATTTACTATGGGTACATTTCAGCCTGAAGTCTCATGAGAAGACTATTTTAGCAGAGTTCCTTTTAGTCATGGAGTCACTTGCCAAGCCTTAAATCTCCAACTCCCTAAACTGTCTTCCTCTTCTCCCATGCTGCCCCCTATATTTGAAACTCCTTTCCTGATTCTGAATACATTTGCTCCCCCTTTTCAAATTCCTCCTAAAAACCTACCTCTTCTGTCAGGTTTTCCCTCGCTTCTTATCCCCACAGACTGCTCAGTAATGCTCCTGCTACCGTGCTATCCTTCAGGGTCCCCCTTCTCCCCTTGTAACAAAGCTAAGCATGGGCACATGCAAGTTCTCAACTTCCTGAATGTACCCTTGACTCTCTCTCTGTTCTCTTCCCCTTTGTCTCCTCTCTCTTATCCATCCTAGATAGTAAGTTCCTCAAGGAAGGGACCTGGCTCTAATTTATGACTGTTCAACACCAGCCATATTGCTGGTGCAACATAAAAATAACAGTAAAGTAGTTCATATGATATCTTTTATGGGGGAATGCATTTGTGTGAGGCCTGATTTATGGAGAGGACTGTCAGACCCATCCTCCAAGGCAGCCTATCAGCTCATTGGGTGGCACATGCATATGTATCTATGTATTATTTAGTTATTTATTTCCATTTCTACCCTGCCCCTCTTGTAAAGCACAACCCTGCTGCAGTTCCAGATTTAGCAGAACGGAAGAGTGGGAGCCCCAGACGAGATGAGAGAGTGGGATGAGAATGAGACCGTGGCTTTTCTGGACATTTGTGCACTGCCAGAATTAGGACAGTCACTAACAGTGGGTGAGGACCTGAACTTGAACCAGTGCCCTTGGGGCCCTGGGCACAATGGCTGGCTCTGAAGTGCCACCAGTTCCCACTGGCCATGACCCAGTATAGGCTACAAGACCTCCTCCAGTGCTGGTCAATCCACAACCCTCCTCCCCACCCCCAGCTTCCTGGTTGGCTTCTGGCCTGTATGTAAAATAGCCACAGAAAACTGTGTGGATCATCAATCACTTCCTGGTTCTTGTTGGGCCTTTCTGTTGTTACCTTCTGTGTCTCCTCCTTGTGTCTCCATGCACCTTGGACCAGCTCTGCACTCCCTGAACCTAATGTGTGCTTTGGACTGGCTGAAGCCTTGCCCTTCTGACCTTCCGTTTGGAACCAAGTCCTTTGGATCCTGCTTGGGAGTCTGACTTCCCCTTCACCCATCTGTCCTTGTTCCCAAGAGTGCAGCCTAGCATTTGCAGGGTGCACCCCCTATGCAACTGCCCTATGAGCCCCCATGCAACTGCCCCATGAGCCCACTCTGCATCATCTGAATTCCGTCCAGCTGGCTCCCTTCATCTGCTTCATCTGTCCAGTCCTGTATCTGCCTCATCTGTGCCTGGCCCCGTGGTCTGTGTGTTGATCCCCACCATGACCGTTGGGCCCAGTACCTAGATCCCTGTTCCTAATCTTCTGGACTGATCATGCACAAACTCTCCCACTATGTTTCCCTGGACCTCATCCTGCACTGACTCTCTGTGACTCAACCCCTGGTCCCTGACATGGAGGCTGGACCTTTCCTACCATTTTTTCTCATCACTGCCCTGATGACAGCAAGAAGATAACCGTGGTGGGTGGGTGAGGGAGAGTACCAGGAATGCCTTGATCCAGATGGCAGAGATTAATCTCTTCAGTGACACAAGTGACTTGGGGTACAGGGAATGTGAACCAACTGAAGGCCATCTTCTTACCCAATACAAGGTTTGGACAAGCAGAGTAGGGATGTGCGAACAGAACGCGGTTCGGATGTTCGGACATTCGGTTGTTCAGTTTGAAACCCGAGTTCAGGTTCAGTTGTTCGGTTCAGCAGAGTTCAGTAGCACTATTGATACCAATACTGAAATCGATTTTTTTTTCAGTATCTGTATCATTTGGCCCTGAAACCACCCCTGGTCTCCACCCCTGGTGCCAGGAAGTCTTCTCCTCAGCTGCGTCCCCCTTTCAGACACGTTTTTCCAGCCCAAAGTCATGTTTTTCCCACCCCCAAACTCATCCTAACTTTTCCGAACTGTAGTTGTTCAAACGTTTGGTTCGGACGTTTGGTTCGGTCATCCGAACAGGCCGAGTTCGGCGCGAACTCCGAACATCTGAACCGCATTTGCACATTCCTAAAGCGGAGAAGTGCAGTGCGCCCTCATAAGCAGGGATGTTTGCCATCCCAACGGTATGGTAATGTAGAAGATACTAGAGAGGGGGAGAAGAGACACATGTTTGACTGGGGGGGTTTAGGAGAACTGAGAGGTATTTCCAACACCATGGTGGGCGAGACCCCAATAAAACTGTGTGCCACTACCTGCCAGTACATCGCTGTGAGCCATGGATGCAAGAAACCAGGTGATAACAACATGTAAAGACTGTTGGCTTTCATTTTCAATTTTTACTTTTGTTTTCAGTTTTCACTATAGGCGCTCAATAAAGTATGTGATTTACTCAATAAACTCAGCATTATGTGCACAGCAAAAGGTTAGTTCCAGCCACCAAGTGCTGGCAGGTATAAACCCAGGTATGAACCTCCATGGGTGGGTGGGGATAACAGGGGCTGGACTGTCTCTCCAAGCCATAATAGGCCAGAACAGTTGGTGTGGCTTCTTCTTCCCCTGGTTTGCCACGGCTGTGTGTCATCAGAGGGTGGGATACTGAGAAGGCAGGGAGTTGGCGGATGGAATGGAGCAGGAAAGAATGCCGGTCCATGTATTAAGCTGGTCAGGCTAAACCTGTGAGTGGGGGCTTCCTGAATGCACGAGAAATATGTGCAGGGGGCTGCCAGTTTATTAGGCTTTAAATGCTAAACATACAGGTGTGGGCTGCACAGACAAAACCCACACTCCAAGTGGCTATCACCTCATTTGTTAACACCTAAAGTGAGATAAAGAATGATGAAACTGGCAGAAGAGGGGCTTGGAATGATCTGGGAGAGGTATAGTTCATGGGTTCAAATTTTGCATAAAATTGTAAGCACTTCCAGAAACTCAAGTTGAAGGAAATGGGGACTACTCTCTGAGGAAGTTGCTACCCAGCATGAGTAAGGAGGAATCAGGCCAAGCATATTCATTCTCAAGCTGACTCCTGGCACCATCATTCTACTGGAGAACAAAGCAAGGGGGAAGAATTAATGTTGAGGGTGCAGTGTAACAGAGTAGGAAGTGACATTGGATAAAGATTATTTGGCAGTGAGGAATTAGCTGGATCCTTGACTGTTCGTTTCCAGATAGCCTAACATTTAGGATTCTTTTTAAGATGTACACATTTAGTAAAGAAATAGTACCATTGTTTCTGCACTCTTAGGCTGTTTTTAAATGGGCAGAGCTGGGGGGTGGGTCTGTGTGCGGTGGGTGGAGCAACCACAGACTGTCCCCCCCCCAGGTCAGTTGACTGGGGAGGGATTCAAACAGGCATCAGCCAGGGAGGTCACGGCCTCGACCCACCCCATCCCTTCACCCACTGGCCCGAACCATAGTTCAAATGGACAACCAGTCCAATAACCACCCAGCCCCTACATCAACACACACCCACCTCATGGCGTGAAAGCATGGTGGTTCATAGACAAGTAAAGCCACTGCAGCTGCTTCTGCCCACTATCAGCATGAATCTGGGAGTGCAGGGAAGGAAGGACAGGGGGATGCAGACCAACAACACACAGAACCCCAGGGCATGCAGGCTCGGACTTAGGGGCAGGGCGCCTAGGCCTGAGTCTTGGACGGCTTTTTCTAGGAGTGGCAATCCTGGCGCTAGCACCGCCCCGCTCTGCTTTTTTTTCTTTTCTCCCTGCATGGCTGGAGGCTGCTGCCTGCAGCAGAAGCCTGCTGCCTGGGTCCCCATCCTTCACATGCCTCTGCCATTTATCTGCTAGTAGTGCTGCAGCAGCAGCAGCACCAATGGGACTGGAGATAAAGCTGTTTGTTTACAAACAACTCCTCCCCATGTGAGTGATCAGAAGGTTGTTGCCTCGTAATGAAGGTTCTTCGAGATGGTGCCCAACATTATCACAACTGGGTTGTGCATGGCATGATCACCATATTCAAATAATAGGGCACGTGATGGTCTCGAGCTCCTCTAGTATTAAAAACACTCTCCCACTCAGAATGACAGTTCCTTCCAGCTCTTTCTAGGAATATAAGGAAAAAATTCCATGCAAGGCTGGAAGGGTGGGTGTTGTGAGAATGTTAGAAGTCATCTCGAAGAACCTTGTTTACAAGACAGCAACCTTCTGTTCTTCTTTGAGTGGCTCCTCAAAGGCCCTTTTTACATGGCTCCGCCAGCTGGGGGGGTCCATGAGCACCCCGGTGCATGGGCGGGGTGTGCACATGGCCGCACACACATCCCCACTCACCCCCCACTCATCCTCACCCATGGAGCAACCGCCATTTCCCCTGGTTGCTCCGTGCGTGGGGACAAGTGGGGACAAGTGTGTGGGGATGCATGTTAGGTGGGCGGAGGCATGCGCCCCCATTCACTGTGTCATTCACACAGGGCTCCTCCACCCATGAAGATGCAGTGTGGGGGTGGGGCTTGGCTTGGGGACAGGACTTGGCTTGAGGGCAGCAGCCTGAGAAGGGCGTAGGGGTACAAACTTCCTAATTCCGGCCCTGAGGGAATGTCACACACCCACGGGCAGCTCAGGAACACAAGGGGGGCATTTAATGCATCACAGAGATCAATAAGACAGCAGCAGAAAAAAGCCAAGCACCAATCCACACACCCCACACTCCCTGCCAGTCTGCCAGTCCTGTCCCAAACACATGCCCCACACAGCACAGGGTCCAAGGCAAACATCAGCAGTTCCAAGGGGGTTCACAGCTGCTGGGTTGGGGGCCGTGAACCCTGTGCCACAAACAGGATGACTCAAAAAGGATGACTCACAGTGTGGTGTCCCAGGGGGAGGGGGGCAGGCAGTCACAGCACAGGGACCAGGGTGGCACAGTCCAAGGGCAAAGTCAAGCAGGCAGAATCCCACACACAGGAGATGGAGGGGGACCATATTCACCAAGCATTGTTACAAAGCCAGGTCATGGCTATGGCAGTGCCAGAGCTGGGAATCCCGCACCATCCTCATACCCCACCCATGCAAACATCCCTCTCCGGTGCCCACGTATGTCAATCCTTTGTGCCCACGTATGTCAATCCATCATGAAGTTTGGGCCAATGGGATCCCTGCTGCCCAGAGCAAGCTGGACATCCAGCTGGGTCCAAATCTTGAACAGGATAGCCATCTCCGCTACATCAGGCACCCCAGTCAGGCAGGGACCCCCAGCCAGGGGTGTGAGCAACCACAGCTCATGCATACGGTTCTTGCACTCCCCCTGTTCCCCCTGATAACCCCTGGCATGCAGCAAGATGCTGGCAAAGGCAGTGGTATAGCAGGGCTGTGGTGGGCCCAGGCTCATGTCCCAATCATGCCCCTCATAGGCGAAGAGCCCCCCAGAGTCAGGAGGCCCTCCAGGGCAGGGAGGCAGGGCTTCCCCATGAAAGCTCCCAGCAGGCCCTCTGGAGCAGCAGCAATCTTGCCGCAAAGGGGGTGGGGGCTGCACTTTACCCTCAACCCACTCTTAACAATGCTTTCTTGGTGCAGTCCTTTGTAAGTGTCCAAAGTACCAATGGGATATTTTCAGAGTGGGTGGGGGGCATTTTTCTGGTTCTGCTCCCTTCCTTGCCCAGTCTGAAAATTTTCTAGTGGTACTCAGGCCACTTGCAAAGGGCCCTGGGCTCAACTGAGACCCCTTGCTACATGGTAGCTAGCTACGCTTTTGGGCAAAGGTGATGGGCAGGGATCATCCCCTTCCCTCCCTTCCAAAAGGCACAAGCAAAAGTCCAGGAGGACACAAATTTCATGCAAAGCAACTCTCTCACTCGCCTCCCATGGTAACAACATTCCTGCTGGAGACCCATCTGTAGCGAGCACCAGAATGCAGAACCCCACACTCACTCACTCTCAACTGGCAATCACAGCTACATACACGATGTCCCAGGAGCAAAAGGCTTCATGACAGCAGGTCATACCCATCACATGTGGACAAGGGATCTACCAGCAGCTGCTGGATATCATCCCTGAGCCACACTTCAGTGAGTGCTACAGTTCCATAGACATCCCACAGTGCAATGGCGCGAGGGAGCATCAAGCGAAAGTAACTGATCCCTCACAAGGACTCTCTCTACCGTGTTGGACAGTCAGGAAAGATGTGAGGTCAGATCCACCATGAGTTAAATCTCACATGCATGTTCTTTAAGGGCTCCTGGTTGGGGTGTGGGCAGGACCAGGGGGCAGGGTGGGAGTGACTGCTGCTCCACTCTGGCCATTATGGCACCTTTTCTCCATGGTGCTGATGAACCTGGCCCCTGGGTGGGTGTGCGGCCCCATTCACACGGGCCAAGGATGTGTGTGGGCCCTTCCCCATGCACAGATTTGCCTGCCCCCGCACATCATCACAGCAACTTTTTCTCCACTGCTCTATGAGTTGCCATGGGTGGGTGATGCATGAGTCAAGGGAATGCGTGCCCACCCACGGCACCTTCAGATGGGCGCTAAGGTGGGTGGGGGATGGGTGGGCCAGTGTGGTAGCATCTAATCTAAAAACGGCCTTAGTTGGACACCACTGAAACACTTCCAGCTCCATCTCTATAATTTGCTTACAGCATCTTAATTAAAAAACAGTATAGTTTAGTACTGAAATTAATAGTGGATTTTGTATTAAGGACATAAGAACATAAAAAGTGTCATACTGGGTCAGAACAATGGTCTATCTATCCCAGCATCCTGTCTCCGACAGAGGCCAATCACAATGGCTTGGGAGAAGCACCACAATGGGGGATCCATTCCCTGTTCTTTTCCTCCAAACTCAGCTATAGTACTGGCCCTTACCACAGCCTCTGACAGTAGATTCCACAACCCAATTATACACTGAGTGAAAAATATTTTCTTTTATTTGTTTTAAATTTGCCACCCATGAGTTTCATGGAGTGTCCCCTAGTTCTAGTTCTAGCTCAGAGAGTAAATAACTGCTCCTTGTTTATTACTTCCACACCACTCATGATTTTATAGACCTCTATCATATCTCCTCTCAGTCGTCTTTTCTCCAAGCTGAAGAGCCCCAACCTACCAAGCCTCTCCTCATATGGGAGCCATTCCATGCCCTTGATCATTTTTGTTGCCCTTCTCGGTACCTTTTCTAGTTCAGTTATGTCTTTTTTGAGATGGGGCGACCAGAACTGCACACAATATTTGAGGTGCGATCGCACCATTCATTTGTATAGAGGCATTATGACATCCTCAGTTTTATTCTCTATCCCCTTCCAAATAATTCCTAACATTTTGTTTGCTTTTTTGACTGCTGCTGTGCACTGCACTGTGGACTTCATTGTATTGTCCACAGCCACCCCCAGATCCTTTTCCTGAATGGTAACTCCTAGCTTAGTACCCAACATTGTGTACGCATAGTTTGGATTATTTTTCCCTATGTGCATCACTTTGCACTTGTCCACATTAAATCTCATTTGCC
>QEPC01011713.1:153832-175541 GCA_003113815.1 Sphenodon punctatus
TTATTCATTTTAAGCTTGAAGTGCATTTTAGACTACTGTGTTTTCTTCCATCTTCTGATGTTCACCCTGGGAACTCCTTGCTGCTGGGTTGTGCCCTGGCTCCGCCCACCGTTGCCCTGGCTCCGCCCACCAGCCTTACTGCCCCTCCAAACTAAAAAGCCACCAGCTGCCCCTGGACATAGTACTCCTAAGGAGGGGTATAACCTTGCCAAGTTTAATTCAAATCAGATGGGAGACAAAGACAAAGCATCCAGGAATGTGTACACAGACTTTTATAAAATAAAGAATTTCAACTGCTTATATAATCATACCCCTTTATCTAAACTCTCTGAAAGTTGGCACACGGAATGCCCTTCATTGAGAGTACAATACTGCCATGTTTCACCAATATCAGATGTAAAATGAAAATGTTACAGCTGAAAATGTGTTTTTCAGGTTTTTCCTATTAATTCATAACAAAACTATTTTTAATTTTTTGTTATGTTCTTTCATTTTCATTATTCAGCAAAAATGAAAAATCCATATTTTGTTTTCGTTATTATAACAACAAAAACAAAATACACACCACTACCCTAAAGGGGCCAATGCCTGCTCCATCATACACCTACTGTTCAGAGCACAGAAACACATTCCATACCATGTATCACAATGGCTCCTGAACCCAAACCATGCTCGCATGGATCCATAAGGGATCCATGAGTCTGCAACTGGTTGACAGTAAAGCAGCAACAGTAAAGAGGGCTTTGGTTCCTGCTGGCACTTCAGTCTCTGCTGGTGGCCATAATGTGCACGTGCTAGCTGTGAAGCTGCCATCCTGTGTGTATTGAGGGCCTACAGATGGCTATTGGTCAAAATATTTTGGGAAAGGGCTGTCAATAAAGAAAAGCAATTAACAAAGCTGTGACAATTTGTGATGGGGGAGGGGGCATTGGTCACAATGTGGCATCACAGCCATATGTTTGCTTCTCTGGCACAATAATTTATTATGCAAGTATTTAGGTAGGTCCTGGTACATCTACTTTCCTGTTTTGCCTCTCTCTATACTTCCTTGCATTTACCTTCAGCTTTTCTTATTCTTTCCTCCTACTGTCTTCATATTCAGATTATTTCCTTTGCCTGTTAGCTTTCTTTTGCTTCCACCAGACTCACCCTCCTCTCTCTCTGCATACTATACAGTAGGGGCGGTCCACTGGAGGAAACTGTGGTTTAGAAAACTCTGTTTTCGGTTTGGAGGCTGCAATTTCCAGATTTAATTATGGATCTGTATTACAGATCTGTATATAAATCAATTAAAAACTGTAAATAAAATTAATTACATTTTAAAATTAAGAAACTTGATGCGCAAAATGGCCATTCAACCATTCTGCACATGCACGCCCTTTTGCAAAACAGCAGCATCACCACCATTTTGGGAA
Organism: Sphenodon punctatus; assembly: GCA_003113815.1. Taxonomy (NCBI): domain Eukaryota; kingdom Metazoa; phylum Chordata; class Lepidosauria; order Sphenodontia; family Sphenodontidae; genus Sphenodon; species Sphenodon punctatus. The sequence goes on from QEPC01011713.1 coordinate 155,248, forward strand.
ATGACAGCCAATCTGCACATGTGGAAAACGGCCACTGCATAATGGTCTGGTGGCCATTTTGCGTATGCACAGTGATTTCTTTAATTTTTTTAATTTTAGAACCAAACTGCAGCAGGTATGTTGCAGTTCGGTACAGATTGATCCATAAGGGCCCTCCGCTCCCTGCATCGGGGGCAGGGGGAGTTGCCGCACCCCGCTCTTCCCCCGCACAGGAAAGGGGCGCAAAAAGGAGCACGGGGTTGGAAACCCCATCGGTGCGGCCCGGGAACCACTGTTTGGTGGCCCGGGCATCAGGTGTTCCCAGCAGGGGCGCCTGATTGGACAGTGCAGGGGCAGCTCCTCCCCTTCGCATAGGAAGGGGAGGGGGAGCAACTGCCGCCCACGCGATTCCCTGCTCATTCGAGCAAAAAACAGACAGAGAAGCAGCAGCGTGATACTGCTGCTACTCAGGATGGGCCGCCAGAAGAAGAAGGCGGCGGGAAAAGAGGCGCAACAGGCAAAAAAGCGCCTAGCAACCACGTCAGAGGCAAAGCCTCCGGCGGCCATGCAATGTCCCACAGAGAGGGGAGAGGGGAGTGATGCACCCCCACCCCCATCAAGAGCTGAGATGCAGAGTAGGTTGCAGGCGTGTGAGGCACTAGCAGCCTCCATGAGAACCCAAAGGGAGGAGGAAGAATTTGAAAGGAGGATCCACCCCCCCATGGGACATGGGGATGGGAGAGACCTCCCAGTCCTCAATCTGTGAAGTGTGGAGGCCGGGGACATGGGAGCCTAGGGGACTCGGTCGACGGGGGGGCAGACCCATTATTCCCCCAGCAAGGTATAGAGAAGGGGTGTGGGAGTCTACCCATTGCCCAGGGGCACGCAGCCAGCTTGGCAGGGCAGGGGCAGGAACAAGTGGACAAGAAAGGGCCCTCCCCACCCAAAGGGCTGCTCCACAGAGCTCCAGTACCTTACTAGCACCTCATGATATGGGAGGAATATTGACCCCGGGGCAACAATCTGGGGCCAATCCTGGATGAAACCAGAGGCAGATGCCGGGGGGTCCGAGGGTACAGCCTTCTGCAGCGCTGGGTGCCCCGCCTGCAGAGGGGGTTGCCCTGGGGGACGGGGGCAATTTTTCTCTACCACCAGAGGCAACAGACAGAGTGAATGACGAGACTGAGGCTGAGTACAATGCTGGGGAGATGGAGGCTGGAGACTGAGTCATGTGGCAAAGGATCCAGGCACTTGAGAGGGAACTGCATCTGATGGCTGAGCAAGGGAGGCCGCCTCCACAACACGTTGGGGATGAGCCCGGCTGGCAGCAGGAAGGTGAGGAGGCACAGATGTGGGAAGGGGGCTGCAGAGAAGGGGACGACCAGGTAAATGAGCCCCACTGGCTGGTTAGATCCGATCACCGGCTGCAACAACAGTTGGCAAAGGCCATGAATAGGGGAGGTAACCTGGCGGTAGGGGAAACAACAGAGCCACCCAGGGATCAGCAAATGCACCAACAATTTGGGCAACAGGCACACCCCGCAAATCAACGTAATACACCACAAATGTTGTGGTGGAATGGGATGTGGGTAAAAGTGATACCAATTCCCACACCAACAGGGTACCAGGCTGTGGGTTCAGGTTTCCGGCCACAAGGAGCAATCCAACAAAAAAGGGGAGTGAGCCCAGAAACCCCCCCATATGCAAATTTAGAAACACCCCCCCCAACCCATGGCCTGCCCCTTACCACCCATGGGGGGTGGTTATTCAGAACTATCCTCTCCCATAGGTGAGCACCTCGCCTACACCACCAGGGAAAAGATATGGAGGGGTGAATACATAGATATCTTCGCCCTCTTATTTAGTGACCCAATTCCTGACCCTGCAGAGAAAGATGACCAAAAGGAGATGGAGAGATTCAGAAGGCCCAAAGCTGACAGGAATTGGGCCAACTGGTCATCTGCTTACTCAGTGTACTTAGGGGTGGTGTTGGAAGTTTTCCCAGAACGGGCCATAGAATTGTTGAAATACGCCAATATAGCAAAGAGAGCTTACGGGGTGGCCCCCCCTGGCGCATGGCTTCGTTACGATGAGGCCTTTCGGCATAGGGCATCCTTTACCCCGGGACTACGATGGGACTGGCATGCTCAAGATCTCTGGCTGGACTGCCTGGTCGATACAACCAATGCACCCAAAACAGACAGCGGTCACATTCTGGTAAAAGGGGGAGTAGCCCCAGCAAACGACCCCAACAGGTTTGAGAACAGACGGGCCCCGAATGCGACATGTTGGGAATACAATAGACATGGAAGGTGCACCGGGGTACTTGTAAGTTCCGCCACGCTTGCTCGGTGTGTGGAGGTTCCCACTCAGTTTCCACGTGTTACAGGGGGAAAGCAGGGGGCAACAGGAAGACACAGCCAGGAACGGGACCAAATGCAAACAATCAAGGTAGCCACCAAGGGATGGGAAGGGGAAAGGGGCCCAACCCCAATTGATGTGATGAATCTAGAGAGGGCCTTGACACACCACCCGGATAAGGAAGAGGTGCAATATGTGATACAAGGATTTCAATTCGGTTTTGTGATTCCAGTGATCAATGTCCCCATGGGTCGTGAACCACCTAACCTGAAGTCAGTGAAGGGAATGGAGGATCTAGTGCGGAGTAAGATTAGGAAAGAAGTAGCTGAGGGACGGATAGCAGGCCCATTTGACGAGCCCCCCTTTGAAGAGTTTATGATATCCCCATTGGGGATTGTGCCAAAGAAGTCACCGGGCAAGTTTCGGCTCATCCATCACCTGTCATACCCGAGGGGGCGCTCGGTGAATGATGCCATACCAAAAGAACTTTCCACAGTGAAATACACATCATTCGACCAAGCCATAGAACGAGTAAGAGCATTTGGAAAAGGGGCACGATTAGCAAAATGCGATGTCAAATCTGCTTTCCGCCTTTTGCTGGTTCACCCCAGCAGTTTCCACCTCCTGGGAATGAGGTTTGAGGGTGCGTATTATTACGATAGGGCCATGCCTATGGGATGTTCAGTCTCCTGCTCGGCTTTTGAGCGTTTCAGCTCGTTGATTGAGTGGGTTTTTCGACAGCACATGGAGACAGGGGAGGTATCGAAATATCTAGATGCCTTCCTGCTAATTGCCCCACCAAGCCCGGGATTGTGTGAACAGCTATTGGTGGACTTTCAGTGTTTGGCGGAGCATCTGGGTCTCCCCCTAGCCCCTGAGAAAACGGAAGGTCCAACCACCAGACTCACTTATTTGGGGATTGAGATTGACACAGAGCGGAGCCTTTCCCGTCTCCCCAGTGATAAACTCAAATTACTTGAAGAAAAATTGGAATCATGCAGAGCAGCCAAAAAAGTCACGGAACGCATGATACAGTCCCTCGTGGGCAGTTTAAACTTTGCTTGTCGGGTGGTCACACCCAGAAGGGCATTTCTCTCTCGATTGTAAAAGCCACTGACCGGGAGCCCCCCCCAGCACCACCACGTCAGAGTAACCCAAGAGATTAAGGATGATTTAGTGATTTGGGTGACCTTTTTAGAAAATTTTAACGGGGTAAGTTTTTGGCTAGACAAACTTAAAGAACAACCACAGCTCCAGGTACATTCTGATTCGGCGGGAGGAGTGGGTTTCGGAGTATATTTCAATGGACGCTGGTGCGCAGCCCCATGGCCCCACTCATGGATGGAAAATGGGGTTACACGAGATCTGACCTTTCTAGAACTTTTCCCCATAAGCCTGGCCGTACTGCTTTGGGCAAATGAATTTAAAGATAAAAGGGTGGTCTTTTGGTGTGATAACATGGCAGTGGTCCATGTTATCAACTCCATGTCATCTCGTTCGCCACGGGTGATGCGTTTGGTCCGGGTCATGGTTCTTAATTGCCTCAGGAATAACATATTATTCACGGCACGTCATGTTCCTGGGGTTGATAATACCATTGCCGACGCGCTCTCTCGGTTACAGATGCAACGATTCAGGGAGTTAGCACCAGAGGCGGCACCCAATCCAGAGATACTCCCCAAAGGGCTGTGGAGCCTTGGCGAGTAGAAATTCAGAAGATCGTACAGGGATCCCTTGCCCCCCGCACACAGGCAGCTTACCATCGGGCATATGGGGAATTTCAAGAATTTAGGTTTCAAAAAGGGTGGAGGTTGGTTTTCCCCATACAAGAGGATGAGCTACTGCAATTCATTTTACACTTACGTAGAAAAGGTTTAGCAGCAAAAACTATAACAGGAAAGGTGGCTGCTTTAGCTTTCATGAGTCGGCTACATGGGCACCCCCCTCCGGACAAAGGCTTTTTCGCGAGGAGAATGATTGAGTGTTGGGCGCGCGAAAAGGAACACCAACCAGACGAAAGGGCCCCCATTTCCCCAACAGAATTACGTGCATTGTGTGACACACTTTTAGGCATCTGTTTTAACCATTATGAGGCACTGCTTTTTTCCACTATCTTTAAGGTAATGTTCTTTGGAGCATTCAGGATAAGTGAGGTGGCAGCTGATGGGAGACATGATAGATCAGGAAGGGCTTTGACAGTACGGGACGTCCGGATTCATGAGGGAACTTTAACGATCAGGTTACGCCGATCAAAGACTGATCAAAGAGGGCGGGGGCAAATTGTCACCTTGCACCGGTCAAGTATAACAGACATCTGCCCATTCAGAGCAGTACAAGCATACCTACAAGCACGCACGTCCAGTCAAGGAAACTTGTTTATACATAGAGACAATACACCCATCACACGGTATCAGTTTACGAGTGTTCTAAAGAAAGCACTACGAATGGCAGGAATGCCGGCAGACAGGTATGGAACACATTCATTTAGGATAGGTGCTGCAACGACAGCGGCAAGTGCAGGTTTGTCAGAGGCAGAAGTTAGAAGCATAGGCAGATGGCGTTCACGTGCCTATCAGGGATATATACGACCGGGACTACAAAACTAATGACTTCTTTTCCATTTATTCAGGATATAGAAAAGATCAGGAAACCAAGACGGTGGTGTGGATAGTCGGCCACAGTTTCATTCGCAGGGCTGAGGATGCGGCGATGCAATCCCATGGGGGGACACAATTGGGTTTGAATCAGAGGGCACACATACATTGGATAGGAAAGGGGGGTATGAAATGGGAACACTTGCTACCAATGTTGTCCCGGGTAACGAACCGTGAACAACCAGGCATCCTCATTATACATTTGGGGGAGAATGACCTGAGGGTTAAGACTAGCGTTAATTTAATAGTTCATATTAAGTCACAGTTACCGTTAATAAGAAATATGTTCAAGGGGGTTAGGATCTTGTGGACACATCTGGTTCCACGCCTTAGATGGGGGGATGTCACTCAACCCAGAAAGATAGATAAGGCAAGAAAAGGGGTAAACCGAGAAATTAACAAATGGTGGTTGGGCCTAGGAGGTGGCTGCATACGGCATATACGAATAACCTATGCAAGACCCGAACTGTTTTTGGCTGACGGGGTACACTTATCCCCCGAGGGCAACAGCTTGTACCTAGACAGCATAGTAAGGGTGCTCGAAGATATGGTGTGAAGTGGAGTTGGTGGGGCTACGGCGGGGGCCAGGATTGGCCTGAGCCGTAGTGATGGCAGGGGTCCAGTATGGTTAATAGGATTATTTGGTAGGTAGGGGTAGGTTAGATAAAAGAGTCATCTCCATAAGAGATGGGGGGCTGATACCTGATGATAAGCAGGGCATGGCTACAGCAATATCATCCCCCTGGGAGTGGTGTCAAAGAAGGGTAAGGGCAAGCATGGCCCTCAATTCTAATGACACCATCATCCTTACTCGTGCCCGAACGGGCAATTTTTTCCCCTTCGGCCTTAGCCAGGGAGCTGTTTGAAGGGGATGTTGAATTTGGTGATGGCACAGGAGGGCATATCCAGGCCAGACACCTGTTTGTTAATATATTCACGTTTTAGGTTTAAAATACTGGACCCATAATTGCTTAGAAGCAATTCCACCAACTTCCATGATTTGTTTTGAATAAAGAGTGCCGCCAATTTAAAATCCATATATGTCTCTGTGTCTCATTTCCTGGGGGGGGGGGGGCTGCGTCGGCAACAGCCCCTTACCGCAGTTATAGATCAAATCCAAATCTGAATGCCCACCCCTTCTATACAGATCTCTAGCACACACCAGTTTCCCCCTAAGGTTCACACAGTAAATACAGTACACAGTAAAATACAGAGTAAAGAGGCACCATGGACTACCACTCTCGCCTGATTCCCTATTCTCTAGGTACAGGAGTCCCTAAAATGTGCAGAATGTAAGAGGGACTTAAGGTTCCAGATAGAGACCAAAAAGGACTGTGGGAAATTAAAAAGCTGACAAATAGCTGATGGGTAATTTTGGAAGGTATCAGAAGATTTCTTGTTACTTATTTTTAAATTATATTTTTATGTTTGAAAACGAAAAAGAAATTCCCACATAAATCAGAGTTCCTAGTTTTCAGACTGTTTCCCATGGAAAACCATGGATTTTGCTTTTTATCAGCAAAAAACACAGATTTTGGGATTCCCCGGAGAATCCCATGGAATCTGCAATTCATCTGAGGAGCAGAGCACACCCAGAGCAGGGAGAAGGTGGTGGGTGTGCCAGCAAAGAAGACCCAGCAAAGAAGATAGCAATCAGGATCAAACAGGATGCCGAAAGACAGAGAAGAGAGAGGGGAAAGAAAGTCTGCACGCACCAAGAGCTGCAGAAGGTAGCAGGTCGATGAGGAGGAGAGCAAGCAACACTAGTTTGAGCAGCCTTGCAAGTAGAGGCAGGGCCCTGCAACAGGGTATGTGGGGGCTCTGCAGTGGACATTTTGGGATGGTGGGGGCTCGGGTCTGGGCCATTTGTGGGGGTTTTTGAGGGGGGGAGAAGAGTAACTACAGTCACATAACTCTAGAAACACTGCTCTGGGCAGGAGAATTGCTAAGGGGGTTTACTATTTCAAACTGTTGTACTTGTGTATCTTGCTAAGGGGGCTTGCAAATGGAGATTTCTAACTCAAACTCTTTTACCTGTGTGACTTGTGGAGATGGGTTTGCAAAGGGGGCTTGCAAGCTATTTTAATTTCGTTTCTGTGCATCTAAAACAAAAATGTTGGGTGTTGGTAGGATGAGCTAGCTTCAAAATTGTATAAAAATTGAAAAATTATAGTAAAACACCATGCAAATTTCATCACAAAATAAAACAGATTTTGGCTTTTTTTTTTAATCAGAAATTTTCCATTCCCCCCTCCCCCCTTCAGAGAATTTCCACTGGTACATCATAGACACACACATTGTAATTTCTTCATCATGTTCCAGGGCCCTCAGAGTCCAACCAAACAACAGCAAACTTTTAAAATTATGTTAATCGTCCTGAAAAATGCTGAATTGACAGTTCTGGAATAAAGTGCTTCACTCCCAGAATAAGCACACACCGAATAGTGGCACTGCAAGTGTATCTATGCAAGTGTGTTGGTGGAACAGAGGTGTCTTAAAGGCACCGTTATGGTGCCTTTAACATGCTAAGCACTGCACAGAGAATGTTCCAGTCCCTGCTGTGACGAACTCATTTTCTCTTTCTTTTATAATAGACTATGACATGGGCGGGGAAGTTCAGGCCTTGGCCCTACATATCTTTCTACTTATGTCTCTTCTTGACCCCTAAGACCAGTCAAGAGTACCTTCTTGCAAGTTCCATCATTGACCTGGATCTATACAACCCAGGCTCTTAGAGAGGCGTTCCTGGTGGGTGCTCCAAAGCTTTGGAACTTTCTTCCAAATTATGTCCAACCTGACAAGAGTAGCACTAATGATGAAGGAAAAGAATTACAGCTCAGGGTAGGTATGGTAAGAGAACGCCTAGTTCCTTTAAACGACTTCAAGTCTTCAGGGCCAGATGAGATACATCCTAGGGTACTGAAGGAACTTGCTGATGTAATCTCAGAACCTCTGTCTATAATCTTTGAGAACTCTTGGAGAATCGGTGAGGTGCTGAAAGACACGAGACGGGCAAATGTCCCTATCTTCAAAAAGGGGGGCGGGGGGAGAGGAGGATCCGGTAAACTACAGACCTGTCAGCCTGACATCAATCTCCGGAAAGATTCTAGAGCAGATTATAAAGCAGTCAATCTGTAAACATTTAGAAAGCAATGCTGTGATTACTAGAAGCCAGCATGAGTTTGTCAAGAATAAGTAATTCCAGACTAAACTCATTTCCTTTTTTTATTGAGTTACTAGTTTAGTAGATCATGAGAATACCATGGACGTAATATATCTTGATTTCAGCAAAGCATCTGACAGAGTTCCCCATGATATCCTTCTTGACAAGCTGGTTAAATATGGGTTAGATGATACTACTGTTGGGTGGATTTACAGCTGGTTCAAGAAACGTACCCAAAGAGTGCTCATAAATGGCTCCCCATCAATCTGGAGGGAGGTATTGAGCGGAGTGCCTCAGGACTCGGTTCTGGGTCCTGTACTGTTCAACATCATTATTAATTACTTAGGTGAAGGAGTAGAGGGGATGTTTATAAATCTGCAGATGACACAAAACTAGAAGGGATAGCTAACTCCTTAGAAGACGGAAACAAGATTCAAATTGATCTTGACGGAATGGAAAGCTGGGCCAAAACTAAGAAAATGAAATTCAACAGAGATAAATGTAAAGTTCTGCATTTAGGTACGAAAAATGAAATGCACAAGTATAGGATGGATGATATGTACTTGGCAACATTTTAAGAAGGACATGGATAAATTGCAGGGACGGCTGGTGGGTTTTGAGGTTGGAGGGGCAGTAAGGCCGGCCGGTGGGCAATGGTGGGCGGAGCCAGGGCAATGGTGGGCGGCATAACTCAGCAGCAAGGAGTTCCAAGGGTTAATGTTGGATGGACATTACATTACTTAATCAAGCCAATTTTGGTTAGGTTAGGCAGGTTATAATCACCTCCTCTGCCAGGTTTAAAAGCAGGCAGACAACCTTAAACCTCACTTACAAGCAGTTTTAGCAAAGACACACACACACACACACACAGCAGAGGTTAAGAATACTGCTTCAGAAAGAAGGGACTTGCTGCATGTATGTTGGAGGGACCCCAATCCCTGCTTCAGAAGTCCCTTCTGATGCAATATTCTTGCCCTCTGCTGCGTGTGTGTGTGTGTATGGGGGGGGGGGGATTTCAAGGCCCATGAATCACCAGACTCACAGTTACATCTCAGGATTTAAAAAGCATCCCATTTCCAGCATTGTGAACACACCTAAAGATCGCCAGACTCACAGTTACAGGGGGCAGGGTGGGAGGACCCTCGGGGGGTGGGAGCGGGGTGGAGGGACCTTTGGAGGTGGGGGGACCCTTGGGGGTGAGGGGAGCAGGGTGTGGGGACCCTCGGGGTGGGAGCAGGGTGGAGAGGGATCATCACTTACCTGGCTGCTGCTCCGGCGGTCCCCGGTTGGGGCGGGAGGCTTTACCTTGTTTTAAATTGCCTCCGTGTCCTGCTCCTCCATAGCCAGGATGTGCGGACAATTTAAAAGCTAAAAAAAAAATTAAAAATCCCCTGCCTTGCCGCTCTCTCCCCCACTATGAACGGCAGATTGGGGCGGGGGGAGAGCTGCAGCGGCAGGAAAGTGTCTGAGGCTGGCGGCGTGCTGTTGAGAGGCCGGGAGAGCACAACAGCATTCCACTAGCCGTGTCCCTGACTCCATGCGGGGTTGAGGCAGGGAGCAGCGTGCCTCAGTCGCCCGGGCCAAAGCTTCTCACCTGGGCATGTGCATCAAGCACCCAGGTGAGAGGTTCCATTGCGCCCATTAGATGCAATGGAAAAGACTAGCCCCTCCGTCCACAGCACGTCCTATGCGTGCTGTGGACTGAGGGGCTCAGCCGCCCAAATCACGTTTTCAATAGAAAACGCTGTTTGGACAGCTGAGCAGCTCAGCCTTTTTGTCCCTTCCGGGACCCACTTTCAGAGTGGTTCTGAGAGTGGGTCCCGGAAGGGAGGTAGATCACTGACAGCAGCAGCAGCCTCTGAAGCAGACGTCAGAGGCTGCTTCTGCTGTCAGAAGCGGACGCGCGTTGTTTTTTTAAAAAACTAGCAGTGGCGGGGGTCCCCCAGGGCGCTGGGGGGGACCCGACACTGATAAATTGGAACGGTTCAGAGGAGAGCAACAAAGATGGTCATGGGTCTAGAAACCAAGTCCTATGAGGAAAGGTTGAAGGAGCTGGGTGTGTTTAGCCTGGAGAAGAGAAGACTAAGGGGAGACATGATAGCCGTCTTCAAATATCTGAAGGGCTGTCACATAGAAGATGGAGCAGATTTGTTCTCTGTTACTCCTGAGGGCAGGACTAGAACCAATGGGCTCGAGACCTGGAGGTCCCGTGTTTTCGCTGGGTCTGGACAGGCAGGAGGGCGTTCTCGATAGCTGCTCCGTCACTGTGGAATGCCCTCCCAGTGAAGCTTTACATCATTCCAGATCTCCTGACTTTCCGCTGGCGTTGTAAGACCTGGCTTTTCTGCCAGGCATTTGGCAGCGGGGAGGGAGAGGGTGGTACTGGTTAATTGGTTTTATGGGTTGGGTATACTTTTTATGCAGACCAGCTTTGTGAGGGTGCTTGTTAGCATGGATAACATTTTATTTATTTTTGATTTTTATTGTATTTATTGTTTATATTATTATTGTGTAAGCTGCCACGAGTCACTATATGGTGAGAGTGGCGGGGGATAAGTCTATTTATAAATATAAATCAATTACAAGAAAGCAAGTTTTAGCTAAACATTAGGAAGAACTTCCTGGCAGTAAGAGCTGTTCAACAGAACAGACTGCCTAGGGCAGTGGTGGGCTCTCCTTCACTGGAGGTTTTCAAACAGAGGCTGGATGGTCATCCATCAGGGCTGTTGTAGCTGTGGATTTCCTGCACTGAGCAGGGGGTTGGACAAGATGACCTTTGAGGTAACGTCCAACTCTAAGAATCGATGATTCTATTCCCTTGGAGGTTTGCCTAAGCCCTACCTTGTGCATCTCCCAGAGGCAGCGTAAGATGTATTTATTTAGCCAGGCTTTCAATAGGACAGGAGCAGATTTTGGTTTGGGGTGGAGTTAGCTGGGTGGGTATCTTTTATCATTTTATGGGTAGGTGTCTTTTTTATTATTATTATTATTATTATTATTAGCAAGCATTTATATAGTGCAAGCAATGTACCTGGCACTTTACAAAGTAATTGAATAGATACGGTCTCTGGGCTGACAATCTGAGAGACGGTGGGGGAGAGAGACGAAGGAATGGGAACAGAGGGAGAGAATTATTGTTTTATGGGTCTTATTTTTATACAGTGTTTTTATATAAGCTGCCCTGAGTCTTTGGGGATAGGGCGGGGTAGAAATCCAAATAAATAAATGTGGTCCGTGGCTAGTTTTTATTTGGCTCCTTTATAGTTCCTGGATCTGGCTTCTGGATCCAGTTCCTGCTGCCGAACACTGAAAACCCGAGCTTAGGGTAAGGGAACAGAGATAAAGGCATGCACACAAGGAAGAGGGATAGATCCATGGTACAAATCCACAGTCTGAGCTTGTAATAATTTTCAAAGTGACCCCCAGATGGGAAACAGTTCCCTACCCCTTATCTGTTTTATTCCCCACCATTTTATCACAGGTCTCCCAATTATCATATTTAATTAACCCCTAAATCTTGACATTTGTGACAAAACTGCAAGCTTAGACAAGTCCATGTGAAGGAGAGTTATGGGGGCTATTGTGCTCCCTGATCTTGGGGTGTCTGAATCCCAGCCCTGTAGGACATTTGGTAGTGGGGTATTATTATTATTAACAAACATTTATATAGCGCAAGCAGTGTACCTGGCACTTTACAAAGTAATAAAACAGACACGGTCCCTGCCCCATCCCCTAATCTAAAGCAGTGCTACACCCCTTCTTTTTGATATGTCTGTCTGATAACCCTAAAGGGCTGGAGACTGCTTTGAAATCCTCTAACTCCAGACGGCTCTCCTACACAAAACTCTCTCTACCTGGGGTTGATTTCCTGTGTTAGCTTCTGTGCTCGCTGCTGCCATCCTCTTGCCTAGCACCGGGGATTTCCTGCTGTACAGCTCCAGCTGGAGCACTGCTGCTGAACCCAGAAGCGAGGAGGGCAGGAGAAGATCCAGGAGAGCTTTCCTTCCCATGATTGAAGGCTGGTAGCCATTTGCCTGTTTGCAGGAGAGTGGCTCTGCTCTGGGAACCGCTGGCTGCTCTCTGCTGTCCACTAGGGCCGGCTGTCTGGTACTGCAGGTTCAAATCCCACCTTAGCCATGAAGAACTCACTGGGTGGCCTTGGGCAAGTCGCAAACTCTCATCCTAAATTCCCATCTGTAAAACAGGAATGTGTGTGTCTGTCTCTCCCTGTGTTCCCCTCACCCGTGTCCATCTTTTATTAATTATTATTATTAGCCAACATTTATATAGCATCAGCAATGTACCTGGTGCTTTACAAAGTAATGCAATAGACATGGTCCCTGCCCTAGGGCTGACAATCTGAGGGGTGGGGGGATGAAGGAAGGGGAACAGAGGGAGAGACAAGGAGTGTAACATTCACGAGGACGCGAGGTCCCAGGTGCACGTGCTTGGCTTGGTTACATCAAGAATGGCTGGCTGGTTGGTCCATGGGGTGAGGATATGATTACATAGACCTCAGGTAACAGATTGTACTGGATGGAGGGCATCAGCAGGAGTTAGGTGAGGGGAGCGAGGAGTCAGGGAGGGCAGAGCGGAAGAGGTGGGTCTTGAGGAGGGATGTTAAGGTACGAAGGCAGGGGGTGCGGTGGATGTGGGCAGGGAGGGAGTTTCAGGCGAGGGGGGTAGCTAGGGCAGCTAGGAAGGCGGTTAGGGGAGTAGGGGAGGCATGGGAGGGCGAGAGAGGGGACAGAGGAGGAGTGGAGTTCACGGACTGGAGTACTTACTTATATTGTAAGTCCACTGGGCAGGGGCCTGTCTAGAAAATCTGTGACTGTAAAGCACTATAGAAATGGTGATAAATCACTCAGACTCAGCAGCAGTAACAGGTTGTTTTTACACAATCGTTATACTGGTATTAACCCCTTCAAATCTGGATTGTATGTGATTGTCTGAACTGCCATGCTAGATTAATTTACTTCCATTTCCTGGTTTTTAACTCCTGATTCCTGGTTTTATTCTGAGTTTCTTAAACTTAATTTTCAAGGATTTATTTACTCCGGAAAAAAATAAATCTGGAATAGTGATTGTGCAAATGCTTATTCTGGACTAGAGCCCCCCTGACATAAAGAACTGCAGGTAGAGTTTACATTCCCTCAACTCAACGTCTCTACAATATTCTTCACTTCAGTCTTGGGTGGCAAAATGTCACAGGTAGGGATTTATAACAGAAGGCTATGACAAAATGCTACCCATGCTGCCTCCTAATCCACCGTGACCCTACAGCAGAGGGAATCCATCATGCCCACCTACTCCAGGGACCCATGCCAGCAAGTGACATCGGCACAGCCAACACGTTGGGAGGAGAGGAGCTCATAGCTTCCCACACAGCACCCAAAAATCAGAGCATAACTCTGAAATTCAACTGCTCTTTTTATGTGGCTGAATCCCCTGCTTGTCTCAGCTTTCTACACAAATACAATCCCCTCTGGAAATTTATGTCCCAGTCAATTAATGACAAAACTGATGCGCTTAGCAAAGGCATTCTCCTCTCAGTCAGAGTTCCTCAAGGCACTATAATTCAAGTGCGCTGCACCACTGGATTGATGTAGTCCTCCTTGTGACTCTTATTTCGGAATAAGCGTTTACACTGCCAATCCAGATTAGTGCTTATTCTGGCATATTAATGATAGTGTAAACAGTTATTCCTGATTGACAACTTCAGAATGACAAATCCTTACAGATACTTTGGAATAATTGTGAACGTGTAAAAACATCTAGAGTGATCTGGGAGGTGGGATTTCAAGCATCACAACCTTACTGGGGGAGGGACGCTTCTGCGGATCCTCAGAAATGGGACACCTGGCAACCTTATGACCAGGTTTCCTAGTTTTCTCTGTCAAAAAATTGGAAATTCTCTGATTAAAACCACCAAAATCTGCATTTTTCGGCCCTTAAAATTAGAAAGTGTTTATTGCAAATTATTCATTTACTGTGACAATTTAATGCACCGGTTGCCACTGCTACTCAAATAACAAAGTAAAACAATATCCCACACCAGCCAGCCCTGACACGGAGCCCAACATACCCCTGCCTTGCCAAAAGCCAGACATGGCTGTGTTCTTCTTGTGCCAAATCCCTTCTCTCGGACACAGGTGCACACCAGAACCTCCACAGAGCTTCTGCCTCCTTTAAATTTCTGCTGCTGCCGGTGAGTTTTTTTAGGTTAAAATTTACCAGAAAAAAATGGAATTCTCTGTTTTTCTCTGATAAAATGGGAATTTTGTGTTTTTCTCTGGTTTTCCGCGCTGAACAGAAAACCAGGAACCCTGCTTATGACCAAGTGGGAGGGGATCAGGGTGTGCCAGTTTCTTAGGACTATCCTGATTTGCCACGACTTTAGATAACATTTGGAGTTGGCAAACCTGTTAATTATTTTAAAACCCTCCTTCTCCTTGGGAGTGTGGGGGATTTCCCAGCAGATCACATTTGCGATAGATTGTCAGGGTAGCATAGAGACAGCACACTAGTGAGAGAGCGAGAGAGACAGCACACTAGTGTGTCTATTCTGTGGCTCTGAGGAGCGGGCTGTGTGTCATGTTGGAAGGGGCAAGGGGGACTGGGTGGTGGCCCTGTGATTAATTCACTTATGTTAATTAATGTTAATTTATACATATTTATGCAAATCAGGATATTAGGGGGAGAACATGCTGGGTGTCCCTCTCTGGGGTTTCCAAAACTGCTCTGTTTGTTTCCCAAAGGGAGTAGCATGTACCATGGGGGAATGGACAGGGAATGAGAGGCACAAGTGATCTCTAGGGATGTGCAAACGCGGTTCGGAAGTTCGGAGTTCAGACCGAACTCGAATAGTTCGGTCGACCAAACTGAACTTTCAAACCGAACTCAAATTCAACCAAACTGTTCGGTTGAATTCAAACCAGTTCGGAAGGCCAGAAAACCCAGTTTTGAATGTACAAACTCAGTTCGGAAGTTCGGAATTCAACCGAACTCAAAATGAAGGGTGAAAGCTGTGAAGGAAGGAGTTAAAGATGAGGACTCCCAGGAGGGAAATTAGAGACTGCTCCTGGAAACTGGAGACTGAGTCAAAGCCTCCAGCAAGTAGATAAGCAGGACAGAGACAACACTACAGAAGAGCCAGCTTATCAAAAGACTTCCAGATGGGACTTGTCCATCATATACTCAGAGCATAGCTCTCTATACAGACAATTAGTGGAATGGGCTGGCTGTAGGGGAGGTGGAGGCCAGAGTTTCAGCCAGCAGATGCGCTTACTTACTGGAACCTACCCCAGAATTGGGGGCAAACCTGAATACCTTAGTGACTGTATAGTTTTGTATAACAGCAACTGTGATCTACATTCCTCAGAAGTATTTCAGCAGCCATCCAAAGGAGGAGTGACAACCCTGTTGTTACAGAACGTGATGGAGAATGCAGGCAATCCACTATGAGGGGAACTCATTAAAAGAGGTTCTGGCTCTAAAAGAGGTGCTGGCTATCAAAAATAAATTTAAGGTAATAATAATAATAATCTTTATTTTTATATAGCACCCCCCTACCACAGCACTCCAAGTGCTTTACATACAACAATTTATTAAACTTTCAATCCTCACAACAACCTGTGAGGTAAGTTTGGCTGAGAAAATTTGACTGGCCCACAATCACCCAGTGAGTTCCCCCCTCCCCCTCCCGGTCAAAGTACTGCGCACTTCCATTACACCACAAAGACAGTGATGGCATTAAGCTTTGAGAAAAATGTATAATGGAACCCAACGAGGTCAGGGGTCTTCTCACTGCCCTGACCCAACAGCAAGTTGCATTAGTGCAGTTGTTGTAACAGCAACAAATACAAGATCAGCACGTCCAGCTGCTTAGGGCCCCAATCCTAAGTGGAGGTGGTGACTCAGAATTGAGGCCCTGGGTCTATGGCCTTGACAAGTATATCCCCTAGGGATGACCTGGACGTGTATCTTGTTACTTTTGAATGAGTAGCTACTGCTGCTCAGTGACCAAGGACATTGTGGGCAATGAGACCCCCTTCCTAACTGGGGAAGTCCAAGCTGCATATTGAGCCATGGGGGAGACAGAAATGTCTCAATATGAACAAGTTAAAGAAGCCATCTTAAAAAGGTTAGGAATCTCAGGAGGCATATAGGGCCCAATTTAGGACTATGAAATATGTGAAAGAAGGGAAACCTTGGATCATGGCCCAAAGGCTTCTGGATCTGTCCTGTTGTTGGGTAAAGCCTGAAATTTGGAACATGGTACAAACAGTTGAGCAGGCAGCTTTAGATCAGTTCCTGCATATATTACCAGAGGGGTGGGGGATGTAAGTATGGATAAAGTGACAGAAGCCCCAGACAATAGAAGCAGAGATAGAAGAAGCAAAACTACCTGCCAACAAGAACAGAAGTAGGAGGAGTTAGCCTTAGGATCCCACCAAGGATCCAGTTCCTACTCATCTCAAAGACTGTACTCTGGGAATCAACCTGCTAGACTACCAGGGCTGAGTAGAGGCAGCAGTATGTATAGACTAACCTTACTTGTAGAAAACCTGGCTGAGGAAGTGGAATTAGTAGATCGTCTTTATACTCCAGTTATGGGAATGCTGGACCTGCCAAGTCCACTGTTTTCTCTGTGGCAAAGCAGGGCATCTTCAGCATGACTGTCTGGTTATGGAGTGTGATCATGGGTGCACCGTATATGTATTAGAAGCCCATTCCACCCCTCAGAAGGCCCAGATAGAACATTACACTCACCTGGTACAGGTCAGAGATCAGTCTGTGGTTGCATTGTGGAGATTCTGGCTCAAACCAAATATTGGTTAGGCAAAGCTTAAAACATCCTCAATGGATGACCCCCACAGAGTCAATAATGTTGCAGTGCATACCTGGCAATAAGATAAAGTACCCAATAGATGGGTGCCAGTTAAAATAGGATTGTGAAAGTATAACCTGAGAGTAGGGGTAGTCCTGAACTTCCCCATGGCCCTTAATATTCAGCCAGGATTGAGCCACATTTAATCAGGAGACGGGGTATTCCATCCCTAAGTATTACACAGCTGAAAGAAAAATAACCTTGAACTTGGGGATCCAAAGAAGTAACACCAAGATTCCACCCTTGTCAGGTAACAGAGAAAGAAGGGGAAAGGTTTCACCGACAATAGAAGAACCCCCATCAGCATCTGCAGAATAACTACAATGTCCCAGAAGGCACCGAAATGCAGACATCTACAGAATTCAGATATAAGAATACTCTAGGATGTGCAGTTCAAACCCACGAGGCTGGGGGTAGACATCTATTGTCTGACTGAGCCAGTTAAAAGAAAAGGCTCCCACAAAGAAATATAGACTAAGCCTAAACCTAAGAAGTGAGGACAAGTAAAGACGTAGGTGTCGTAGGGTGGCCAATGAACATACAACAGGAAGAAATAGAACAAAATCAAAAGAAGAAAAAAAGAGGACAAGGAAATGGCGACTGAATTAACAACACAAAAGAAACTAAGGGGAATAACTCCATTGTAAGTAAAGTGGATGCCTTAGTGGGATTTTTTTGAGAATGGCCCCAAGACAAATCTAGCAGAAGTGTCCCCTGCAACATCAGGTGAGTGAGGCTACAACATATGGGTTTGACTGGTGCGACGTGGATTACTATATGATGGATTGGAATAAAGACTGGCCCGGATATTACTGTGAAACCTGTAAATGGGCTCCAGGAAACCGCACCAACTAGCCGTGACTGAACAGTTGGGGAAGGAATAATACTCAGACTGACAAAAAACAAAACACCACTGGTAGCGCAACAGAACTGTGTGTATTTGAATCACAGACAGACTTAAATAGAAAGTTGTTTTTTTTAAGGAAACTTTTTTCTTCACTGTACATGTGGTGAAGTTCCCTAAGGGGAAACTTTGGTTTGGCCACTAGCAGATGGTAAATAGAGCCCTGGAATATAGTTTCATATCTGTACTGGAACCATCCTGTAACATGACAGGTTGTTTAGGGTTCCAGGGCTGACGACTGGTGAGTTGGGTCTCCACCCCGTTCATTGAGGACGAAGTCTCCTCTCTTCATAGGGTGGTTCGGCCTCTGCTCAAGAAACCAGCGCTTGACGTGGCTCCCTCACCAGCTATCGGCCTGTCTCTAACCTCCCCTTTTTAGGGAAGGTTATTGAATGGGCAGTGGCTCAGCAGTTGCAGGAGCATCTTGACCGCATTTTTTTTCTGGATCCCTCTCAGTCGGGATTTTGTCCAGGACATGGCACTGAGACTGTGCTTGTGGCTTTGATGGATGATCTTTCCTGGGAAATGGACCGGGGTCATTTGATCCTGTTGGTTCTATTAGATCTCACGAGATGTGATGCAACTGTAGGGCTGTGCAGGGGTGGGAGGGACTGTTCTTGAATGGTTCCGCTCTTTCCTGACCGGTAGAACCTAGTGAGTGGTTCTTGGGGAGTTTTTCTAATCGTACCGAGACCTCTCGTGTGGAGTCCCGCAGGGTTCTGTTCTGTCCTCTCTTCTGTTCAACATGTATATGCAGCCACTCGGTGATGAGACCAGGAGATTCAGCGTGCAGTGTCATCAATATGCTGATGACACCCAGTTGTCTTTTTCAACAGACCCAGGCCCAGCAGTCTCGGTGCTTATTCGATGTTTGATGGCAGTGGGGGACTGGATGAGGGCTAACTGACTGAGGCTGAATCCCAACAAGACGGAAGTGATGTTGGTGGGTAAGGCGAAGGAAATGATGGCCCCCGTTATTGGCGAGGTCTGCCCTCCATTGGTATCCCAGGTACGGAGTCTGAGGGTGCTCCTCAACACGCAGCTCTGCCTGGATGTCCAGGTGGAGGCTGTGGTGAGGAGTGCCTTTCACCAATTGCATCTGGTGTGACAGCTCCAGCCATTTGTTTCAGACTCTGACCTGGCCACCGTCATGCATACTTTCATCACCTCTAGATTGGACTATTGTAACGCGGTCTATGTAGGGCTACTCATGGTGATGGCTTGGAAATTGCAGCTGGTGCAGAATGTGGCGGCCCATCTTTTGGTAGGACTGGGCCCTACCTATCTGTGGGACTGCCTCAGTCCCCGGGTTCTGGATTGGCCCCTGTGGTCATCTGGGGGTGCCCTGCTCGAGGTCCCCCGAGTCTCTCAGGGGGCCATGCAGGGGAGGGCATTCTTGGTGGCCGCACCACTGCTGTGGAACTCCCTTCCAGTGGAAGCCCGGTTGGCCCTGGATCTCCCCTGTTTTCAGAGAAGTTGTAAGACCTGGCTGTTCCACCAGGCATTTGGTGGAGGAGATGGGTGAGGGGGTGGAGGTTTTTTGGGGTGGGGGGGTATTTTTTTTCTTCTTCCTCCTTTTAGTTGTTTTTAATTGTTGTTTTAATGTTTTATGAATTGTAAGCCGCCCCGGGCCGCCTGTGGCAGGAGGGGCAGGGTAGTAAAATCTTGACAATAAAATAAATAAATAAATAAATAAATATGCTTAATTTGCTTGGTGTAGATTAGAACAACCACCCTAGGAATAGGAGGTTGCCATGCATCTTTCCTAGAAATTTTTGTTTGGGTCTGTAAAGGCTTCTTGTTTTGTTTAAGCCCTGGGAATATTGGTTGCTTCTGGTATGCTTTTCCGGTACCTTGTGCCAGGATACCTTAGGGTCCCAGGGCTGGGCACTGGTGTGTTGGATGGGACCAGTCTGCACCCCCATTCCTTGCAATGACCTGATGGGGTTGATTTTTCTTTTGAAAACCTGGTGTTGCATCCCTACTGGAAAAGGTGGGGGAGCTTTTGAGCCCCAGGTTAATGTTTCCAGGTCCACCTTCAGTGATACTCATCTCCAAAAGGGGGGGGGGGGAGGAGTGTGACAGGGTGTCCTAGAGCCAGCCAAAAAAAAAGAGCAAGCACTATGAATAGTAAAGGATCATGCCTTGACATGGTACTAAAAGTAGTGCAAGTGCTTGTTGGGGGAAAAGGACAGCGCCTAATAGCAAACAACTGTGACCGCTCTGTTCACCGCTCTCTGACTGCTCCTTTAATGTGTCTCTCTCCAACTCCGCCTCCTCCTCCTTCCCCCTCTCAGTTGGTGTTCCTCAAGGCTCTGTTCTTGGCCCTCTCCTCTTCTCGAT
>QEPC01011713.1:178285-203356 GCA_003113815.1 Sphenodon punctatus
ATTGCATTGGTTTCAATGGGGACACAGCGCCCCATTGAAACCAATGCAATAAATCCGGCACCGGTATACCGGATTTAATCCGGAAAACCGGTTTTTGTGAAACCGGTAACCGGTAAATCCGGTACCCGGTAATGGGTCCGGTGTCCCGCCCCTAGAGAAAACCAGTGAACTTTTCTGGCCCATCATTAAGAAACTTACAAGTGAGTGGAGAAACTTTAAAATCAATATAGAATTGTACTGCTGATCGGTAATGAGATTCCCAAGATAGAATAATATAAAATACTGAAGTTTCACTATTTTCATAATTCATAGTATAAGCCAATAGGAATCAGGTTGCAACATTCTGCCGAGGTAGACTTTTTACAAGACCTACAATTATTCACATAGTACTGATCCTGCAAAAGGTACCAAAAGATGTGGGGACATGTGATGTGCATTTAATGGTCAATGACGTCTTCTTTACAAGAGGCAATCAGCCTCCTGTAGGCTCAGGCTGGGTTGGGAAGGCAGCATAATCTAGTAGGTAGGACAATGGCCTAGATCTCAGAGAAGACCTAGGCTCTATCCTTTGTTCTGTTGTGTAGCCTTGGAGAAGTCACTTCATCGGTTTCTCCTCCAACCCTTTCTTAAACTGGACTATAAACTCTACTGAGAATGTAGTTTACATAGTACCCAGCACAATAAGGCCTTTCCTAAAAAAAATTAGATGTTTAGAACAAATTGTTATTATTCAGGACCATCTTTACCTAGAGACATTTTGCAATTGTCCTGCAAAACTAGAAGTGACTGGCTTAAACAGTAAACCAAGAAAATATGTTTAATATTTAAAGCTTTCTCTGTGACCCTAAAGTACACACCTAACATTGGTTTGTCTGCATCTGGGTCTGCTAGAACAGACACTTCTGTCTGTGCATTTCCTCATAGGACTTAGTTTAAACTGTTCAAATGTGAATTGAGTGATTTCCCAAAGAACTACAGTACAGTTTTTACAATCATTGGTTCATCTTCACCATTCATCTATGTTGCCTCTTGGTAGTTTCTGCTACCAATCACACAACCAGAAGAATTTCCTGCAGGTTTTCCTGCAGCCCAGCTGGTGAGTCAGACTCAGCAGTGTCAAGGTATTGAAAAGGCTTGAATGAGAAAAGCATTAGGTACTCCAAGAAATATAGCATGCAGCGAGAAGCCACTAACAAGGAAGCAGTCTTTGGACCCCAATGAGAACAGACAAAGTGCATACACTCCATCTTTGTTACAATTACTGTCAATGGAAGGGATTCGTTTGTTGCCATTTTCTGTTCTCATTATGTTTTTTGTCACAGGTTCAATTTAGCAAAACTCAAAATGCATCCTACACTGTCTTCCATTAAAAAAGCCAGCATGACCAGCTACTGCCACATTCTCAAACTGCCTTATTTTGACTGGCTGACCATATAGTATCTCTCTCTAGTACACGTGCCTGATCTACAGGGAGGAAATGCTGGTCAGTGGTTAGAGCATGGGGCAGAGAGTGAGGATTATAATACTTCAGCTGAAAGGTGGTGATAAAGCTGGCACACATTTGCATGTGTGGCCATGAGGTACATCACAAACCAGGGAGATGCTGGCAGCTGTGCAAACAATGCTAGGATTCTCAAGGGTAGACCTATCTTTAAGATGTGACAATACTGCAATGTTTTACTTTCCCTAGTAAGTCTTTCTGAAGTAGGAACTAAGTCACCCTTAATCAATACTGACAATGATTTATAGAGCTAGGCAGGACTATATGTTCTTTTCTCAGCTTCATAGGGTGTTTTCAGACATGACGGGACGGCTTCGCCCCGTCCCGAAAACAACCCAGAGATTCCCTGCCGGGATCACCCAGGCACGGCAAACAGACGTGCCGGGGATCCCGGCGGGGGCGGGGCCGCGCAGTGCAACGTGTGGCCGCACGGCCCCGCCCCCNGTATCGCCTGTCCCCAGACCACAGCCTGGAATCTGCGGCCGGATTCCAGGCCATAGTCAATGTGGGGGGGGGGCATCCGGGCGTTGCGGCCACATTGACCACAGCGCCCACCTGTCTCCTGGAGGGCGGAAGGCCGAGGCAGCGGGGGGGCAGGGTTGTGCGGCCGCACATTGCTCCATGCATCCCTGCCCCCCTGGATTCCCCACCAGGATCGGCCACCGCGTCAGTTCGCCGTTACACGGTAGCCCCGGTGGGGAATCAGAGGGCTGATTCCGTGCCGGGGCGAATTGGCCCCGGCATGCCTGAAATCACCCATTGTCATGTTAAGTGTCTTCAACACCCCCACCAGCAGTCCAGCTTTCTTTTTTGTTCCATTCGCAAAATACACTTTATAATATTTATTATTAAATCTGTAGTTATCTTATTTTAATAAATGTGTCTCCTGCATTATGAATATTTTTGGACAAAATTTATTTATATACTGCCAGACCCTTTTACGCATAACTAGATTGTTTAAACCACACACATTGAATGATATTATTTTCAACTTATCCATCGCCTCTTCTTAAGTCATATATCCTGCTTTGTTTGCTATAGTACTCGCTGAAGTTTCCTCGTATTTGCTCCTGTATACCTATTCTTATAGATCCAAATGTCCTACCACTATTATCTTTGTTTAGATCATCTTTGTTCACTCTGTTATTCCTTATACTATTACTTAACCTTCCCCTATAGTTTTGTCCCTTCCAAACTCCCTTCCCCATACCACTTAACTTTTAAACTAATGTCTTAAAACAATTCCTAACCCAGTAAGTATATCCACCTCTGGGGGGCCCCCTTAACAGAGTCTCATGCCGTGAGGGCTCTCCACTTCCTCCAGACCCTTTGCAAATTACACATTATTACCTCATACTATAAATTTACCACATATTTTTTAATTTTTAAAGTCAAGCCACATCCTATTTATAACATTTTCCACTCTCTTTTGCCTTCAATTCAACAATTGTCTTTTAAGTTCTTTTCCACAAAGCGCTTCAAGTCAGAGTCCTGTGTAAAGTATGTTATTTTACCTTGATAAATAAATGAAAACCTCACAGGAAAGAACACCTGCGACTTTATTCCCATTTTGTTTAAGTCTTCTGTTTGGGCTTTCCAGCATTTCCTTTTTTGCATGGTTTCAAAAGCCAAGTCAGGGAATATAGAAAACACCCACAATCAACCACACACAACCACGGTCAATTCCGTGGTGTGGCCAAAGTGCCCTGAATGGGTATTTTCAGATGTTACAAGACCACAGTCAACCACAGTCAATTCCCTGTGGTGGTTGTGACCACGTAACGTCTGATGGGGGGAATGGATGTCCCCCCCAGATGTTCACCATGGTCAATCGTGGTGGGGAATCACATTCACCACGCGATCGGCTGAACCGGCGGGACATGTGGTGATTGCGTGGTGAAGGCGATTCCCCACCTCAATGAACCGAGCCGTCACATCTGGACGGCAGCCACGGCCCAGAATCCCTGCAGGCATTCCAGCGCATGGTCAATTCAGGCGGGTGCTGCAGCCGCATTGGCCATGGTGCCTGCCCGTCTCTCCAGAGGGCGGGCAGCAGGGGAGCGTCGGGGGGCGGGGCCAATACGGTGGGGGATTTTCAGACGTGACGGGGCCAATTGACTCCGTCACGGAACCAATCTGTTGATCCCCCACCGGGGTCCCGCCCCCTCCCCGATTCCCTGCCGGGAACCCCCGGCACATCTGTTAGGCTGTGATGCGGTGGCCCCGGTGGGGGATCAACAGATTGGTTCCGTGATGGGGTCAATTGGTCCCATCACGTCTGAAAATACCCACTGTCTGTTTCACGGGCACCAGATGTTCACCACAGTCAATCCCCAGCAGGGGTCAAAATTAACCATGGGTGATTTCAGAGGGTGATTTCAGATGTGATGGGGTGGCTTTGGCCCCATCACGGAATCACCCTTTTGATTCCCCACCAGAATCGCCCCGTCACGGTGAGCAGATGTGCCGACCAATCCAAGTGGGGAATTGGGGAGGTGGGTGGGACTGCACGGTGCAACGCATGGCCGCACAGCCCCACCCCCCATGCTCCCCCAGCCGTCCGCCCTCCAGGAGACAGAAGGTGCAGTATCCAATCCGGCCAATGCATCCAATTCAGACCCGTGGTCTGGGTCAACTGCTGATTCCGGGCCGTGGTTCAACTAACCACACTTTCGGTGATGGTCCCCGACCAGCCTTGAAAGTATGGTTAATTTGATTCCCGCCAGAGGTTCACAGTGGTGAACCTCTGGCAGGAATCAAACAGACGTTACAGGACCATTCCCCACCACAGGGTATTGTCTATGGTTGAGCGTGATCTTGTAACATCTGAAAATACCCAGACATGACAGGGGCCCTATTGGCCCCGTTACAGAATCACCCAAATGATTCTCTAGCAGAATCAGACCGGCCTGTCAACAGACGATCTGGCAGATTCTGCTGGGGAATCGGGGAGGGGGTGGGGCTGCACGGCGCAAGATGCGGCCCCACAGCCATGCCCCCCACACTTCTGAGGGCACCCACCCTCCAGGAGATGGGTGGGCGCTGCGGCTAATGTGGCGATGGCGCCCGCCCACCCCCCAGGGTATTGACCATGGCGGGGAATCAGGGAGGGGGCGGGGCCGCGCAGTGCAACGTGTGGCCGCACGGCCCCGCCCCCTCCACGCTCCCTCGCCGCCCGCCCTCTGGGGAGACGGGCGGGCAGTGAGGCCAATGCTGCCGCAGCGTCTGGCCGAGTTCACCAGGGCCCGGAATCCCGCCGGGGATTCCAGGCCGTGATAGCCGTCCAGACGTTACTTTTTATTGATGCCCACCTGGAATCACTTTCACCACGCTTCAGCGGATTTTTGCGCCGGGAGCCCGGGAAGCATGGTTGAAATTGACCCCATGTGGGTATTCAGTGTGGCGAACATCTGGTGGCTGCCGAACAGACGTGCAGGGCACAGTGACCACAGGTGGGTATTCATGTGGTTCACTGTGATCTCGTCACGTCTGTTTAATGTTTAATAATAATAATAATAATAAAGTCTGAAAATACCCAATACCAACTCCTTAGCCTTCACTACAATAGACTTTAGGTTGCGTCTCCACTAGGATTTTTCAGACCCACAAATTCCAATGGGTGCAGTTCCAAATGGAGTACCGCCATTGGTGGATATAGTACAGGTAAGGTGAGACAACATAATAGTAGTAAACACTCGAAAAGCCACTTGAGCCTTATGTAGAATATATCTTCTGCCCCATTTCCTTCAGTGTAGTTCCACTGATGGTGGCAATAGTGGGAGCTCTAGTAGAGACAAAGAAAGAGCCATCACTGGTGTTTTGACCCCCATGTTGTCTACACGTGCTCTGAGCAGGGTTAGACCTCTTCCATCAGGCTTTCTCAAACTCTTCACCCCCACACACTGATGCTCCTTCTGCTTTAATTAATGATTGCTCAGTGCCAGGCACATTATGTAATTATTAATAATATTAATAGACAATTTGATAGCTAAAACAGTAACAGGTCACCTAGAAAAGCATTCCCAGCTTGGGAAATTCAGAAAGGAAAAAGACTAGGTTAGAAACCCCAACCTGCTATAATTTCATATCAGGAACTTTTTCTTGGGCAAGGTGAGGCAGTAGGTTAGTGAACCAAATTGCTATGTGAACTCCTTACACTAATTGCTTAACACTGAACAGTTTCTTTATCTATAAAATGGGTCTATAATTTGAGACTCCTTAAGTGGAATGCAGTCACTGGAGATGGACAAAGTGTTATCATTATTGCCTTCTCACCAGGCTATGACATACCCTCCAACAGTACTTTTTTGCCCAGTACAGTAACGGGTTTTGTTATCTTGTGCCGAAATTCCAGCAATATAAGCTTTCTCCTGGGTTCAACAGACAAAAGGGGTTAGTAACACCTCATTAATCTAGCAGGAGAAAGAGTTGCAACTCATTGCTGAAGGGTGAGGATGGGACATGTTTTTCACTTTAATAAGTTTGGGATAAGCACTGATATCAGAGAACAAAGAAAGATAAACACCCAGGTAGGAAGGAGCTGTGTGCCTGGGAGCAAGACGAAGACTAAAAAAAGTAGGAGGGATGCAAGTGCATTTGTGAAAGATGATTCTTTGGTGTGCTCACAGGTACTGTCACTGCTTCCAACTGGGATCCTCTGGATGTCTTTAAAACTAAAACTTCAGAACCAAAGTCAGTGCACACATTTGAGAATTTTAACTTTTTAATAGGCTAAGTTGTGATTTGAACCATCAGTCCTGCACATAGAAACATTTGTACACACAGAGACTCTCACAGAGACATCCTTTTCTCCAGGTTAGTTCCAGAGTTAGTCAGTGGGCTATTACAAATTTATGCTAATTAGGGATGGCATAAAGTGTGCCTATTTTTTCCTGTCAAATGTTGGAGAGTATGATATGGGGTGAAAACAGACATAATGCTTACCACCCTTTAACCAACCTTGGTGGTCATTTATGCATGATTCAGGGCTGCATAGGATACCAATATAGCCCTGCAACATGGGGTGTTTTCAGACGTTACGGGGCCGCTTGGCCCCGTACTGAAAACAACCCTTTCATTCCCCGCCGGGGTCACCCCGTCACGCCATATAAGACGTGCCGGGGGGATCCCGGCGGGGAATCTGGGAGGGGGCGGGGCCCCACCCCCTCCATGCACCCCGCCGCCCGCCCTCCAGGGAGATGGGCGGGCGGCGGGGCCACTGCGGCCGCCGCGTCGGGCCGGATGTGCCGTGGCCCGGGATCCCGCCGGGGATCCCGGGCCGTGGCAACCGGCCAGACGTTACTTTTTTTTGGTCCCCGCTGGGGATCTTTTTGACCATGCTTCCCGGGACATTCCCCCGGCTAGCCCGGGAAGCGTGGTTCAAATTGACCCCATGTGGGTACTGACCGTGGCGAACATCTGGCGGCCGCCAAACAGACGTTCGAGTCACAGTGACCACAGGTGGGTATTCACCGTGGTTCACTGTGATCTCATAACGTCTGAAAATACCCAAGCATAAATAACCACCAAGGGTGGTTAAAGGGTGGTTAGCGTCATGTCTGTTTTCACCCATGGTGCGGGTTGGGCTGGTACGGTATGGGGAACCTAGCAATGCTGCAATCCATACTCTCATTTGTGGATAGGATAGCAATAATTTCACACTGTAATAAGGCAACCTTAATCTTCAGAATTATAAAATGACATCAGATTTAAGTACATTATAATTAAACAGAAAAGTTCAGACTTTCGTTTCAGTGCTTTTACATGAAATATTTTTTATTTTCTTTTTTTAAAAAACAATTTAAGAAATGTTAACTGGGCCACTACTCAGGGGTGATTGTTCTTCTCACAGTCAGTCTCCTGGTACAGTTGCACTCTCTCCTGTTGCTCCATCTGAATTTATTGAGAAAATGTTCAAGGGCAAATTTGATTCAGGATTTCTCCAGTCCTGCAGCTCCAAGGATTTTATTTTTGACTTAACATAAATACTTCCATTACAGCTATAGGAAAGACTAAAAGCTCTGTGTCTTACCCAGCTCAACACCTGCCCCTCAAGTTCAAGTGCTACTTCTAATAACCCTACCATGGAGAAGAGATTGTGCTTGACCCCAGAGTGGAGGATGCATCAAGGAGTTTTATTGAACGGGAAAAACACAAAAGAGGCCGGTTTTAAACTCAAATAAATCTGTCTACACAGCTTCTCTTATCAATTTAATATCACACGTTTAGTTAAATTAGTGCAATTCTGCAAGGCATAAAAGTTAGAGAGGTTTGTAATTATGCTTGCATCACTGGACAACACTGACCTTCAGTTGTCTTCCTGGTGCCACCTTGCCCATCACTTAGGGGAATTAGACTGGGGCCACCTCCCTTGGCCCTTCCCCTCAGTACCAGGGACAGCTCCCAGCATGACCCTGTGTAAGGACCAGTTAGGTTCCCACACCCGGAGGCAAGGGGAGGCAGCAGCACACTGGATGAGTCAGGGCCAACTACCCCTTTTATACTGAGATTGAACACATTAAACTATTTTATGTCCTAATAATGAATAATAATATCCAACTTATATTTATTAATTAACAGTTATCTATCTCTATTACTATTTAATGACTGTAATCTTATCTAAGTACTCTTAAACTTAAATTATTCTATCCCTTGACAATGAGCTTGAATATTATACGGCTTCATCTGAAGTCTTCCCTCCCACCTTTACTCCATCAAAAACCCACACTCTGCCAAGTCCAATGGTATGTTTTTCTTAAGTTTCAAGTCCTGCTGATTTTCAGATCGCTGTATTGACTGACAGTCTTCCATATAATACTGCGCACAAGTTTCTACTCTGGTGTAGTCATACTTTCCAAATTCAGCTGAAGATAACCAGACGGTTAATTGTAAATCCTCATATTCTTGATCGCCTGCCCAGCCAAATTTATAATCCCTCATGGTCTGTCACTCCCTTCAGGGAAGAGCATGAAAACCTCCTTCGTCCTCCTCCTCCAACGACTCCCCCACAACTGTCCCTCTTCTTAAAAATTCTTCTCTCTCATTGACTAGAGCCAACATTCCATTAAGCCTGGCTGGGAGCTACCTGGCTGTGGACACCATGCCTGAATTGTCTAAGCCAGAGATGGGGAACATCAGGCCCAGGAGTAAGTGCGGCTAGTTTTTATTGGGTCCTTTTCAATTACTGGACCTGGCCCCTGGATCCATTTGCTACCCCCAAGCACTGAAAGACTGAGCTTGGGGGAAGGGAACAGAAATATGGGCATGCGCACATGGATAGAGGACACCTTCCTCAGCTTCCTTCTCTCTAGGCAAGCTACAGTAGGCTGCCAGGGTTCCTAGGTTTGCTTCTCTTATAAGCTCCCCTGGAGGAGTGGGCCAAGAATGATGAGCAGGCTGCCGTTAGTAGGGGCTGCTACCTGCCCCATCACAAGGTTTTGATTTAAAAAACAAAACCCCTAAATCACAGGGATACACAGAACCAATCTGAATAACCAACTACTTCCCTCCTGTCAACAAATAAGACTTCTCTTATTACTGTTAGGCACAGAGTGCTTAAATACCCACGGTTGCACAGACAGCAGTATTATAATAAAGCAGGCCGTTGTTAGGGTCTGCCGAAAACTGCACACACACATATTTCCACATGCCTTTAGTGCTTTAATTGCTTCCCCAAAGCTCTGCCCCTATCAATGAATACCACAGAACTGCTATGCATACAGAAGCTACTGTAAGCATAAGCAATTGTCCGACATGAAAAGACTGCAAGTCTCTGTAGTAATTCTGCCTTCCTCTTCCTGTATCACATTTCCCAATTAAAACCAATGTGTCCCCAAAGAACCTTGGAGGAAAGGCTGCGATAACAAACAATTTAAGTGTATCAGAAGTAACCCAATCCCTTGTGTAAGCAGGATCAGTAATTAGCCAAAAGGCATCATCTTTGCTGTTAACAAGAAGTCTTAAGCTCAATAAAAATTAAACACTGGTGTGAGCAAGACATCTCCAGGGGCCTCTCATATTAATACATTTACCACCCACCTGTTGCCTTCTGTCTCAGAAACTGGGACACAGCGTGAAACTAGAGGACTGCTGACTCGGCACAATGGTTGCTGGAAACTACTGATTCTTTGTAGGTCTTTCTGGCAATATGGATTAATATGTCTTCTCTTTTTCATATCCACAATACCACATTAGCAAGGGCTGAAAAGGTTTTACTACTAGCAGAATGCTCACACCATTTTCTCTGGTCGGGGTAAGCGTTAAGACTAGAATTCCCAACGTGCATAGTTTATAACATACTTAGGCTAATAATCAGTCTGAGTCAGAATTATGTGGCATTAACCATACCAGCATTGCGCAGGGAGCCTCATACGTTTGTGTGAGACTAGGTTTCTAGCCCTGATTGTCATTAAGTTGTTGCTTTAAGCATAGCCATATGCAGTGTCATGTCTACAGACAGAAAAATATTCTACTATTAACTCTGGAAGTCAAATACCAGCACACACACCCTATCCCAGGTTGCTAGCTCTAAAGCATAAGTGATGGCAATTTTAAATCAATGGGTATTTTCAGACTTTACGAGATCACGCTCAACCACAGTGAACCACGGTCAATTCCACGGCGGGGCCAAAGAACCCTGAACGTCTGTTCAGCGACTGCCAGATGTTCATCACAGTCAATACCCACATGGGGTCAAAATCAACCATGCTTCCGGACCTCCGGCCTGGACCATCTCTGAAAGCGTGGTCAAAGAGATTCCCAGCGGGAAACAAAAAAAACTAACATCTGGACAGCAATCACCGGCTGGAATCAATCAAAATTATTCCCAGCCGGGAACAAAGCATGCAGCGTCACTGCCAGGCAACCAGCAACAACACAGGCCACAGAGGGAGATTTAAAGGGCACAAAGCAGCAGGAGAATGTGGCGGGATGGAGCGAGGCGGGAGGCAGAGGAGGGCGAGAGAGCGAGGGAGAAGGAGGAGGAGGTAGTGGAGGCACAGGCGGGGAAGGAGGTGGTCGTGCTGCACATGCAGGAGGTGGAGGGAGAGCAGCAGCAGAAACAGCAATAGCTGGGACAGGCTGCCCCGGGGACATGGACCAGGGGAGGAGGCACCCCGGAAACAGGTAAGGGGAACGAAGGGGAGCGGACCCGGCAGCACAGGGGCACCAAGGGGGGGGCGGTGGAGTGGCCGGACGGCTGGCCGGTCGGTCAGCAGGTGGGGAGGAAGGGGCAGGGATGGGGATTNGTGGTCATGCTGCACATGCAGGAGGTAGAGGGAGAGTAGCAGCGGCCGGGACTGGGCGCCCCGGGGACATCGACCAGACCGGGGGAGGAGGCACCCCGGAAACAGGTAAGGGGAACGAAGGGGAGCGGACCCGGCAGCACAGGGGCACCAAGGGGGGGGCGGTGGAGTGGCCGGATGGCTGGCCGGTCGGTCAGCAGGTGGGGAGGAAGGGGCAGGGATGGGGATTGGGCAGACCAGCTACCAAACAACCATCACCACCCCTTGTGTCCCACAGACATGCAAACAGGCCCGGGAGCCCGAACTCCCGGAGGACACGGGCCCTTCCCAGGCAGAGGAGGAGCAGGAGCAGGAGGAGGAGGAACTGGAGGGGAGAAAGGGGAGAAGGTCCTACCACCGAGGGGGGCAGTGGGGGCTCCGGGAGACCCGGGACTTCATCTGCATCTGGGGGACCCTGGAGCATCAGCTGGAGCTCGTGCTCAGTCAGAGAAATGAACACGTGTTCCGGGAGATAGTGCGGGAAATGGAGGTGGCGAGGCATCACCGGACCATTGCACAGTGCCACTATGAGGCCAAAGAGCTGAAGAGAGGGTACAAGGCAATATGGGACAATAACCAACGGTCTGGACACAGACCCCGGACCACCCCCTTCTATGATGCCCTGGACCGCATCCTACATATGAAGGGATCAATTGTCACCCCACGCCTCGTGGGGTGGGGAGCGCCGTGGTCCAGGGCAGGGAACAGGCCAAGGTACCCCTTCCCCTCTCCACCCCACAAGAAGGCACCCGCTCCACGCCCCCAGGAGGAACGCCCGGGACCTCGGAGAGCAGCAGCCTGGAGAGTCCCCACCCCCTGGCTGGACAGCCGGACTCCGAGGCCAGCACCCTCATCATCCTCAGCCAGTAGTCACAGGGGGAGCACAGCAACACAGAGGGGCTGGCCTCGGAGGGATCGGAGACAGACATCGAGGATAAGCATGCAGATGGGACAGGGGGACAGATCTCGGCTGAGGGGGGGGTTGGATGGCCCAGCCAGGGGGCAGGCACCCTCTGGCCCTGACACCCCATGACATGGGTCCAGGGCTGGGGGGGCCGCCCAGTCAACCCGACCGCCCCCCACCAACCACCCCCACATACTCCCACAGGGCACAGCATGCCCCTGCACCAGAGGCAGGCGGGCAAGGAGGCCAGCACAGAGCAGCCCAGGCAGCAGCCGGAGGACCCAGGTGAGGCACACAGGTGGGGTGGGGGGGTGGGGAGGCCAGGAGGGGGACCCAGGGCACGCGTGGTGGGAGGTGGGGCCTGGGGGGCCAGGAAGGGAGGTGGTATCAGGCACCAAGGGGGGTGCCTGCCTGGGGCTGCAAACCACTAACCACCGTGTACCCTACAGGACAGCTGGAGGGGCCACAGTAACCCAGGCCTGTGCCCCCAGCCCAGCGGATGAGGGAGCACCGGGCATGGATACGGTGCCGGAGGGAGGACCAGGTGGAGGACATCATCCAGACCACCATAAAATGGGGGAGTGGATGATCACAGCCATGGACCACATGGAGGCAGCCATAGAGCGCCCCCTGGAGTGGGCGGAGACAAGGGACCAGAGGCTCCAAGCAGAGGTGCACCTGGAACGTAGGTGGGAACGCCGGGAGCACAGCAGGCAGATCGAGGCGTTTGGGCAGCTGGAACAGGCCATCGCGGGGATGGTGTGGGAGCATTCTGCCAAGATGGACAGGTCCCATGACACTGAGACCTCCCTGCTTCTGCACACGGGCACTATGTGCACCTATGTGATGGCAGCCACCCCGCCGGGCACCCTGCCTCCCCAGGGCCCCATGCCAGGCCCCTCTGCACCCCCACCACCACCTGAGCCGCCCCAGCCTCCTCCATGCCAGCAGGGGCTCCGCATCCATCTCCTGGTCCCTATAGGCCTCCGGAGGGACCAGCCGCCCAGGGGGGCCCCTAGGGTTCTGGGTCTTCCCTCCTTCCCACCACCGCCTGCCCCTCTGGACACTGAGGCCTCTCCAGACACTGAGGCCTTCCAGGACACCGATGGGGACACGGACAGTGGAGGGGAAGGGAGCTCCCAGAGCTCTGTGCCATCCACAGGGTGCTCGAGGGGGCGCCCCCCGAAACGAGGGGGTCGGGGTGGATGAGGGGGTAGGAGGGTATGAGGGGGGGCACCATGCGCCGGGGGGGGCGGTGGTGGTGGTGGTGGGCACATGTCAGCAGGTGAGGTAATAAATGAATGGAACACAGTACCACCTCCTGTGGTCTGTTCATGGACCCAGAGGTGGGGGGGTAGACCGTGCCCGTATAGGGGCAAGACCAGGGAACCCCCTGGGGCCCCAAGGGGGTGGGTCGGGTGGTGTGCAGCCTCACGCCTTGGCCTCTCAGCTGATGTGCCTGGCTAGGGCGGCACAGATGCACTTGGCGTAACAGTACTCCCTCGCGTTGTCTGCATTCACGTACAGAGGCACGGGGCCCGGAGGGCAGGTAGGCATGGGGTATTCGAGGGCAGCCCCATCAGTCTCTCACACGTTGTGCAGCACACAGCAGGCACCTATCACCAGGGCCGAGGTCACCACTGTGAAGCCTAGCCGTCCGGCGAGGCTCCTCCAGTGGTGCTGGAGGGCCCTGAACACCCGCTCAACCATGATCCTGCTAGCACACAGGCAGGAATTGTACAGCGCCTACGCTGGGGTCCAAGAGACCGTGTAAACCTTCATCAGCCACCAGGTGAGGGGGTAAGCCAGGTCCCCCAGGATACCAGGGGGCATCAGCACCCTCTCGATCCAGGTCATCCCCATGTCTGCAAAGTCCCTGCTGTACATTCAGGCATAGAAGTGGGAGATGGTCAGGATCTGGGAATCGTGGCTGCGCCCAGAGTTACCTGTGAAGATGTCTATGAACCGCCCCCGGTGGTCCACCACAGCCTGCAGCTGCAGGGAGTGATACCCATGCCTGTTGACATACTCCGTGGCCTCCCCCGCGGAGGGGTGGAGGATCTCAATGTGGGTGCTGCCCACAGTGCCCATGCAGTTGGGGAACCCTCCAGCTGCAAAGATGGCCATCACGGCCACCTGGTCCTCCAGCTGGATCACCCGGTCCAGGAGTACGCCCTCCACA
Organism: Sphenodon punctatus; assembly: GCA_003113815.1. NCBI lineage: Eukaryota > Metazoa > Chordata > Lepidosauria > Sphenodontia > Sphenodontidae > Sphenodon > Sphenodon punctatus. Next base: position 192,154 of record QEPC01011713.1, read on the forward strand.
GCCTCACAGACATCCTGGCGGATACAGGCGACAGTGCTCACCCTGACACTGAAGTGCTGGGAGATGGACCAGCAGGAGTCGGGCATTGCCAGGGCCCAGACCCTGATGGCCACCCGCACTTTGGCGGTCAGGATGCGCAGCTGATCGGTGTGGGCATGGTACCACTCGGCACAGAGTGCTAGTTGCATCCTGCAGGCACCCAGCCTGGCCCACTCCATAGTGTGGAGAGCCCCGGGGGGCTGTGGGCGGCCCAGGTATAGGCTGGGACGGGTGGTGCCCCGCACCCGGCTGGCTGGCCTGTCTCCTGCTATGGAGCGCATCTGCTGTTTTAGCTGGAAGCCGTGCGCACGGTCCGGTGCACGCCCGGGCGTGCAGGCTGCAGCTGCATGCCTCCTGTCATCACCTCCCACCCCTCCCTATTAGCAACATCGTGTCCTTGCCGGCCTGATTAGTGCGTCGGCTGTCCTATCTGTGTGCTCGGTTCCTGCAGCTGTGCTGGGTCTGCACCCCATGCCTCGCTCTGTTGCCATACATTGTTGTGGCCTGTGGCTTTCTTGGCCAGTCTTGGTGCCCCCCTGAGCCCCCTCCCACCCCTGGAGGGAATGTGGGCCCCCCTGTCTGTGGTGTTATTCTCCCTGGCATGCTGGACCATGGCTGGCTGTGCTTCCACTGGGCTCCCGGCCCCCATGGGGTCCCCCATCCATGGACCTTCCGCGAGACCATGGCCCTGTGTGATCTGTGGCATACCCCGGCCATGCAGTTGCTCCTGAGCTGCCCGGACAGCCTGTTGGGTGCTTATGTGAGCCTGAACTCTGGCCTTCGTTACATCGGCTATGAGGCGAGTGCCCAGAATTTCCGGCTGCATGCTGAGACGCTGGGGCTGGTTCCCTTTCCTGATCAGCGCATCCTGGAGATGAGGTGCTCGCATGTTGCCTAGTTTGCGGTGGAGACTGTGTCCGCCCTGTCTGTGTGCAGCCTGGCCGCCTACATGGTCTGTCTGGTGGAAGAGGGCCCTGCCCTGGCCGTGTCCTACTTTGACTGCGTTCATGGGGCCTGTGGATGCCAGCGCTCTCGTGAAGCAGTGTATCACTGGCTGCTGGAGCTGGGTCAGCTTCCGTGGCCCCCGGCTACTGACTGCTGTGTGTCCAAGCCTACCGCAGCGGAGCAGGCGGCGCTATCGGGTGTGTGATCCTGTTCCGATGTGCAGCTGGGTCTCTCCATGCAGAATCCGTTCAAGGCATACTACCTGATCACCCACCACATGTCCATGCTGGGGTACCACCGGGGCATGCTTCATTGGCCCCACCTCATTCACCAGGTGGGGCACCCGGCCCCTGGGCCCTTCATGGCCCCCAGCAACTAGCTGTGAGTCCCCCCGTGCCTCCCAGGCCCCAGTTCCTGGCCCCCGCATGGGCTCCTGGCACCTCCATGCTGCTGTGGCCCTCTGCCTGCTCCCCCCTGGATGTCCCGGCCATGCTGCTGTGCTGGCTGCATCCTGGGGTGTTGCTGCCCCTGCCTGTGGCCCCTCCCCCCCGTCCGCCTCTGCACCGGGTGTTTGCCTCCGTGACCGCCTTCCCCATTGTCTGCCTCCGGATCCCTGACTGGCCCCCCCTGGCCCCCCTGGGTGCTGCTGACCATCCTCCTCTTCCTGTGGCCCCGGCCTCACCCCAGCCTCCCCCCCATGGGTGCCCATGTGACCTCGGGGTTCTGGGTCCCCCGTACTGTCCCCCCCCTCCCCAGCTTCCTCCCGGGGGGGTTGACTTTGGACCTGTTGCACTGCTCCAGATCTCCTGCCTCCCCTCCATCGCCTTGCCACATGGACCTGCCTGCTGTCATTCTCATCGTAACCAAACCTAGTACGTGCACTTGAGACCTCGCATCTTCATGAATGTTAGACCCCTTGTCTCTCCCTCTGTTCCCCTTCCTAAGTCTCTCCCCCAGCTCCTGTCTCTCAGATTGTAAGCCCTAGGGGCAGGGACCATGTCTATTTTATTACTTTGTAAAGTGCCAGGTACACTGCTGGTGCTATATAAATGTTTGTTAATAATAATAATAATAATAATCGCCCCCTCGCCAGCGCTTGGGGTCCAAGTGTGCCTCCTGGACTGTTCCTGGCCGCGCCCTGGTCTGTGTGTGCTCCTGTTGTGCCTGTGGCTGGACCTCCTGGGCCCCCCCATTCCAGGACTGCCTGTGTTGCTACGGGGGTGCCCCTGCGGACTGCTCTGTATTGGGGGTCCTGGTTGCCATTGCCTGTGTCCAGCTGTGCCCCTGTGCTATTTCCCCCCTTTTCCCTGTCCCTCACGCCCCCCCCCCCGTGCCCGATGTGCCATGTGTGTTGTCCATCCCACTGTCCTCCCCCTCTTCCCTCCCTTTCCCATGTGGGGGTGTGTGCACCCGGGCGTGTGTTTGTGCTGTGTTTTCCACTGTGCCCTCATCATCTGTGTGCCTGTTGTGTGTGGTACCTCAGCGGCTCTTCTCCCTCTTTCCCCTCCCTTCCCATTTCCCTTGTGTGGGTGTTCCCTTTTGTTCCTTGTGGCTTCATTTGCCCTCAGCCGTCCATGTCTGTGTCCCGCCCCTCCCCGGCTCATTCTGGGTGTTTTGACCACGGCCGGGAATCAGTGTCACGTCTGTTGCGCTGCCCCAGACCGTGATCTGGCAGCCCGATTCCCTGCCGTGGTCCCACTCCCGTCACGTCTGTTCAGGGATTTGATTAACCACGGGAGGTGGCTGATTGGTTCACCACCGCTGGGAATCCACTGTCGTGACTCTGGACCGCGTAACGTCTGAAATCACCCAATATTAACTATTTCATTGCTTAAGTTTTTATCCAACACATTCAGCTTCTTTTGAATTACAGGAGGCTTTTAGGTGCTCACATGCCACAGTGAAGAGGGCAATATAAGACCCTGTTTACTAGGAAGTAGAAAAGCTTGGGACAGTGGGTGTATCTTGTGTAGTCACACTACCATAGCCTCCTTTCAGTCTCACTACAGAGGTAATCATCTATTTATAGTGGCCCAGGAAACTGTGCTATGACAACCTCAGCCAAATTCTGCCCAATTCACACTAGTGAGTGGAAGTTTCATAGACCTATATGATGACAGAAATGGATCTTTACACCATATTTGTTTGTGGTCAAACTCTTATAACTTTGCTGAGTTAAAGCAGGCATGAATTTGGAACACTTTATTTAAACAATAACCTGTCAGAGATAGAAGAGACCCAAGGATCATCAAGTCCAAACCCCTGCACTAGTAAACGCAGGATGAACTAGATCTAAAGCAACATCCCAAATATTGAGGACATGCAGCAGCAAATATTTTAGCCCAAAGGCTTTAATCCTATCTCCTAAGAACTGCAACATTTCACCAAATGTCACCTGTTACGTTAAATTCTGCAATAATACCATGCATATGCGCACTTATAAAATTAAAACCGTTTTTGGGGAAGGATAGGCCTGCTTTCTGGATCTGTTCCAAAACAAACAGTTTGTGCAACAGAAATGTCCCACAAAAAGGAAGTGCCCCTCCCATTTAATAAATAATTAGCAAATGTCTAGAAATCTCACAGTTATGTCTGCCCAAAGGAATAGGATACCTCCCCCAGTTAGCAATGCTTCTCCTTTACATTAAGTGAACTTCAGCACCAAAACCACAAGACACAAAGCATGTTAAAACAAACAAGATGGTAGCCCACACCAGGTGGGTACCACCTGCCTGTTTATTAGGTGTTTGCCCCAGTCAGCCATGTGGCCACAACCCACCAGATATGCAACACCTTCTCATGGTGGGGTCCCAAGGCATGCGGAGCCCACTGTGAGTGCTAATGCATGCCCACGTGTCCACATCCTGTCAATAAGGTTGCGTGCATCATTGCACATGTACAGGTCCACCAGCACCAGAGTGTCATGGGCATAGAGCCTAGAGCATTCCAAGGAGCGACCACTCCTGGTCCCTATCTCCAGTCTTGCAATCACTGGCACGCACAAAATGTCCACCTTAAAAGCCTGCGGCATCATTTTCAAACATGCATTCTCCCAGCTCGTCCTGGTTGACAGTACATGTCCAATGCTTGCTGTTTCCCAGCTGCTGCATTCTCAGGAACGACTTGTGGACGATTACCATTGCTGGGGCCATGACTAATACCAACATGCCAGGCAACAACCAGCACCACTACCACCACCACACAATCACAGTCGTTCTCTGCCTACTGATCTGCCTGCCAGTGCTGCAATCTCTGTACTGAGGAAGAGATCAAGGACTTCATCTCTCTATGGGGGGAGCAGAAGGTCCAATATGCCCTGGTGAAGTGCTGTAGGAATGAGGCAGTGTTCCAGGAGATCTCAGTCCAAATTACACAGCAGGGCTACACCCAGGACATAAACCAGTGTCAGCAGTGGGCCAAGGATGTGAGGAGCAGATGCAAAGAGATCCAGGGAAACTTCACCTCTGGCTGCGGGAGACAAACATCGCCCTATTATGAACTCCATGACCAGTTCCCTTGCATGGATGGAGCCATCATTGCATCCCCCCATCTGACTTAGACTTCACAAGGGCCAGAAGTGGGTGGTTATGTCTCCCCTGCTGCAACTGCTCCCACTCCCCCCACAGAAGTTATGACCACCAGTGGACATCCCTCCATACCCATCTCAGCCCCAGAGCCTGCACAGGTTGACGTGGACATGGACATTGCAACTCTCATGGTGTATCCCCTCGAGCCTGAGAGCCAGTGCTTGTTCGAGGAGCCACTGGCAGTTCTGGTCAAGGGCACAGAGGACCTGGATGCCACCTTTGTAGAGGAGGCAGTGGAGATGGAGGAGAATAGTAAATTAATACACCTGGAATGGGGCGTGTTTATTTTTACACAGCTGTATGATAAAGGCTTCCATTTAATGTTATCTGATTATGTCCTGTATTGTTTACTGTGTTGACAGGTGGCCAGGAGAATGCAAAGGAGTAGCAGCAAAATCCCCAGGACACAGAGTCGGTGACAAGACACCATGGCAGGGGGGAGGCACCATAGTGGTTGGTTGGTGGGGCGGAAGGCACCGTGGTGGGACATGGACTGGCAGGTGGTGGGGAAAGTAAGGCACCATGGCAGGACAGGGAACAGGTGGGTGGGTGGGTGAAGCAAAAATGGCGGCTGGGGTGGGTGCAGGCTCAAATGGCAGTGGTTGATTTCTGTATATTTTTCAGGAAAAGATAGTTGAGGCAGCCAAAAGGGGAAATTCGTGACAATTTTGGAGGTTCCTGAAATTGGACAAAGAGGTTAGTGTTTCGAGGGCTGTGCCACCCATTGCAGCACAAGTATGGACCAAATATTTTTCTAACCTATATTCCGGATCCATGGGGCTAATAGATTTAGTACAAATTCCAGCTGAAGGGGAGGGGACTACAGAGTGGACAACTGTGACCCCAGAGGAGGTTAGCCAACTTATTTATCCCTGTAAAAGTAACAAGGCCCTGGGATGGGATCTTATCCCCATTGACTTTTTTAAGTCTTATGGGGAGTGGTGGGCCCCGATGCTCGCGGCATTGTTCATGGCCTTGACTGTTCAGGCCGTGTCCCTTCCATCTGGGCACATGCTATAGTGATTCCCATATTTAAGAAGGGGGCTAGGAATTTACCAGAGAACTACAGACCCATTAGCTTGCTTACAATTACAAGTAAGCTGTATGCCAAACATCTATTGGGTAAACTTATAGCTTGGTCGGAAGGGCAGGAGACGATATATCCCGAGCAGGCAGGGTTTCAACGGGGAAGATCAACAATTGATCATTGTTTAATTCTGCTCCACTTGATTGAAAAGTACAAATCCCGGAATCAGAAATTTTACGTGGCATTTCTGGATCTTAAAATGGCATTTGATACAGTAAGCAGATCGCTTTTGTGGGCCAAATTGGAAAAACTAGCCCTTGAGCCTAGACTTTTGGCCCTGATAAAACTTCTGTATACCAATTCTAAGTTAGCAGTTAGACTGGATCCCCAGGGGCACATTTCGGAGTGGGTTACGGTAAGGTGGGGGGTCAGACAGGGCTGCGTACTCACGCCCTCACTTTTCAACTTATTCATCAACGATGTTGTACCCCTCATGACCTTATCTCAGTTTTTTCCATCTCGCTTGGCATCACGCTATGTAGGTTGTCTGCTGTTTTCAGATGACCTAGCCCTTCTTTCCCAGACCCAAAAGGGCCTGAGTAGACAGTTGAATGCTTTTGCTGGTTATTGTAGGGAGAACGATCTTGTCCTGAAACTCGCTAAATCTAGGGTAATGGTCTTTGCAAATTCGCAGAGGGGTAATCAGCACTCTTGGGATGTGGAAGGAGTTCAGATACTCCAAGTAAGAGAATTTAGATACCTGGGGATATTATTCCAGTCCACAGGGAGTTGGAAAAAGCACATCGAAGGGGCAATGGTGGTGGCTAAGCAAACTGCTTTCGCTATTCGGAGATTCTTTTTGTCCTCGGGGAAAGTGGAATTTAATATGGTCCTCTAGGCATTTAATGCCAAGTCCACTGCCCAGGCTTTGTTTGGGGCAGAACTATGGGCACCTTTTGCCCCAGTTTACTTGGACAAAGTTCAATCTTCTTTTCTGAGGTCACTGCTCCGAGCGCCGGGGGGGGACACCGGGAGCAGTGATTCGCCTAGAGACGGGACAGCGGAGTTGGGCTTTCCAGGCGTGGGCTAGAGCTCACAAGTTTTTGATTAAATCTGTCAATTTACACCAAAAGGGGTTATTTCCTTATCTTCAGGAGGATAACTATCGGAGCCAGTGGGACCAGCAGATTGAGAATCATACAACCAGGTTGTGGTTGGCCCGGGGTTACCTCTTAGCAAGGGATATAGAGGCAGCTGGAATAGAATTAAAATGCAGGTGGAAAGACGTGAATCTCCAGGAGGAGAGGGCATGGGTGGCTATTTCTCTGCACATAGCTGGATACCTGACGTTGGCTCCTCCGATTGATGCCCTGGCCCAGCATTTGACCATGAGTTATTCAGCCAGGGGAAAGTGGCTTATCTCAGCCGTGAGATTTAACGTGCTCCCATCCCAATTGTGGGTGGGTAGGCTGGCTGGGATTCCGGTCCACCAGAGATTTTGTCCATTTGACTAGCTGGAGGTAGAGACAACGGAACACATTTTATTTAGGTGTCATCTTTATGACCCACTGTGGATAGTATTTTTGGATACCTGGCTAGTTAAACATCCAGGGAGGACAGACGATTGGATGAAGGAGATCCTGCTAAATAATCAAAATCAGGACCTGACAGGCAGGGTCGCGAAATTTCTAATGGCAGCTTTTGTAAAGAGATCCCAGTTTCTCAAATTTAAGTCGACCCAGCCATCTGGCTAGGGCTTTGGGGCATGGAAGTCAAGTAAATTGTGGGATAGATGTGGGAAGATGTATATATCATGTGACATGTGTAAGGTTTGTGTATTCTTATGATGGTATGTCCTAGCAATGGCCTTGGCTACGCTTAATAAATTTGATGATGATGATGGTATATTTTTCACTCCTACAGTGATCACCAGAGGAGAATCGCATGGCACTGGCATCCTGTCTCAACTACTGCCCCAGCAGGCACATAAGCCAGATAGTCATTCCTGCTTCCTTCAGGTGGGTGGGAAGCTGAAAACTGAGTGGTCGGGGGCCTGAAACATTGGGGCAGGAAGGTGGGTGGGGCAGTCTAAACTAATAGCTTTCCTTGTTGTCTTGCTACAAGTCTGTCAGCACAACAGATGCGGACAGAATGCCCTGCCACAAGTGCCCAGCGGAACCAGGACCTGCAGGTCTGTAACTGGCAGCACAAGGAGGATTTGGCAAAGAAGCTGCTTTGGGAGACCATACAGCAAGCAGACGAGATCCACAACACCACTGATGGCATGGCCAAGGAGCATAGGCAGCTGGTGCGGCAGAATGCAGCACAATGGAAGGCCTTTGCTGCCGTGGCCCACCTTCAGTGCTGATGGGACAGACACTGGGCCCGCCTCTGGCCACAGTTTGAGTGGCTGGACAGTGTCATTAAGAAGGCAAGCAAGGAGATGAGCAAGATGTGGGCACAGACACAAAGCAGCCTGTCCCAGTCCATCCAGCTCCAGAATTCCCTGCTCAAGCATGTTGCTGCCACAGCCACAAACATTGTTGCTCGGGGGCAGATGCCTTTTCCTAATCCCCATCGACCATTCGCACCTGCCTAAGTTGAACCCGACTGACCACCATGGTTCCCCTGCACTCCTCCCCCCTCTCTGCACTGCACTCACTCTCAAGAACAGTTCCTGGGCCAGGCATAGTTCCCCACTCCAGCCAATCATTCCCACACACCTCCTGTGGACACGCCTTCACAGCCGGATCTATGAGAGGAGGATCGGGAAGATGCCTTCCAGTTCTGCCACCCAAGTGAGTCTGCCAAGCTGCCCCCAGAAGGAACAGGTGGAAAAAGGAAGTTATAAATAATATAGTTGTCTATTTATGGTTCGTTAATTTAATCAAATTTAATAAAGTCCATGGTTTAATAAATTTTATAGTCCATGGTTTTGGTGCTTCTTCTGGGAAAGGAGAGAAGTTTTGTGGGGGGACCCTTGGAGAATGGCTGTATGGCATAACGAGAAACTGCTTTGGGGACTGGAGGTTGGAAGGGAAGGAGGGGTGGCAGGGTACAGGGAGGAGGTGCAGGAAAGGAAAAGGGGCATGGAGAATGGCGGTATGGCATAGCGATCAAATACTTTGGGGGCTTGGAGTGGCAAGGGAGTGTGGAGTCTGTTGGCCATGCACTTGCACTTGTGAGTGCGGGGGCTATAGTAGCCAGCTGCATGGCTGTGCCTCTACGCTTCCTATCACCATTCCCAGCTGGCTACTCTCCATAAGCAGACATGACTAGCATATGAATGCCAACAGGAAACACAGAGGTTCAAGCTTGCAGCCAGCTATCCTGCAAATGTTACTAGGGAACACACAGGGAAAGGCTGCCTGGCTGGAAATAACACAGGAGGGAGACAAGGAGGGGAAGTCTGCCAGTTCAGTGCTGGGGGCAGAAAACACAGTTGCACACAGGAAACATTTTTAAAGGCAGGTACCTCTCAGCACACATCCCCTCCCCTTGCACGACTCAATCCTCCCCAGCATGGTCCAGTGTCACTAGAGGTAGGCAAGTGCATGGTGCCAAAGCAGGAGCCACCTCAGTGGTGTGGTTCACCCCACTATCACAGCCACAGATTGAGCGAGAGCTTGTCTGTACCTTGAAATTACATTGTGCCAATGACAGCAGAAGGATTGGATCGCTCACGAGTTCTACTCAGCAGCGGTAAGGAAAGTCTGGAGCGCAATAACGAGCACAAGATGTTCTCGGCATGTGTCTCCATGTCTGCAGTTCTGGCGTCCATTAACTCTGCAGACCACGCACCAAACATTTTCAACAGCTTAAAGAGCTGGGCGGCCGCCTAGCTAGGATTAGCTGTGTGTCACACATACTGATCGGTCACTACTGGTTATGCATCTAGCGTGAGCTGGTATCGGCTGATGTTGGCGTCAGCCTGGCTACTGGCTGAAAATGTTTTTGCAAATTTTATGCTGGGTGTGCATGTGTTATTGCACTGGCACCGCCAATCCAAGTGACTATTAAACTGCATAAATATTTCTGTCATAAGCACATCAGTGCATGCAACTAACTCATCTAAAAATGTTACAAGTATTAGCACCATGGAAGCATGGCATTTTTTAGTTGGGGTGGGGAACTGCTGAATGTTAAGAAATGGGCAGGTGGGGGAATCTGCAAGGCAGTGAAGGTCATTGTGCTTGGAATGTATGTGGGAGCAGAGCTTCCCATTGGTTAGAAGTAACTCATACAATTTCTTATCTTTTGAAAGTAACAGTTTTTGCTTGCAACAAGCATGAGAGGTCATAACACCACAGAAAGCTATTGTGGGTTGAATCCCTGGAATACCAAATGGTTTCGGCTATTGTGTCTGTAGGTGCTGTGGTCACCTGGATTACAAGGCCCCGATAAGTTGGGAGGTGATGGATACCCTGCCCTTTGCTGACATTTGGGTGAGGTCTGATGTACAGAGAGAACTGCCAAACCCATCCTGCGAAACAGCCCCTGAGCCCATAGAGTGGCACATGCACAGAATGGGGTTGTACACATGATGGAGTGCAGACATCATGGAACCCTGCTGCAGTTCCAAGTTCAGAAGACTGGGACCCCCTGATGAAATGAGAGAGTAGAGTGCGAATGAGATCATGCCTTTTCTGGAGATTTGGAAACTGCCAGAAGTAGAGAAGTCACTAACGGAAGCTGGACCTTCCCTGCCATTTTTTCTCATCACTGCCCTGATGACAGTGACAGGATATCCACAGGGCCACTGGGAGTTCCTCAACCAGATGGCAGAGATGAATCTCTTTGGGGGTGCAAGTGTCTCAGGGTACAGGGAATGTGAATCAACTGATGGAGAGCTTATTGCCCTATACAAGGTTGGACAAACAGAAAAGTGCCGAGCGCCCTCACAAGCAGCAATGTTTTCCACCCCCACTGTATGGTAATGTAGAAGATGATAGAGAGGTGGTACAAGAGGTGCATATTTGACTGAGGATTTTATGCGAACTGAGAGGGATTTCCAGTATCACAGTGACTGAGACCCCAATAGAACTGTGTGCTGTTACCTGGCAGTACATTGCTGTGACCACCTCCTGGTGTCATAATAGGTCAGAAGAAACAGCTGGGGCAGCTTGTTGTTCCCATGGTTTGCTGTGGCTGAAAGTCATCCTAGGGGGTGGAATGCTGAGAAAGCGGGATTGGTGGGCAAAGCGCAGCAAGGAAGAATGCCTTCCCATGTATTAGACTTATCACACTAAACCTGTGATTGGGGGCTGAGTGGGAGCTTCCCAAATACATGCAGGAGGCTGCTCTACACGCTAAACATTAGGGGCGGGAAACTGGTAAAATCCGGTATCCGATAATGCCGGTACCGGGCGTACCGGCATTATCGGATTCGACCCGGTAATCCGGTCCAGGGTACCGGATTCCTGGTACCGGATTTTTTGCATTGCAGCCATTTAAAAATGGCTGCAATGTAAAAAAACTTCAAGCCCCAAATTAAAAAAAACAAACCCTCCCCGAGTCCAGGCTGCGCGAGTGGAAGGGGGGACACCCCCCCACCCACCCTGCCCAGCCTGGATTTTTGTTTAAAAACAGACTGAGAGGCGAGCCC